>JAOVVF010032134.1:0-10000 GCA_028565595.1 Duopalatinus emarginatus | reverse complement strand
AATATAGTAAAAGGACCATTACAAGAAGATGGTGGATTTGAATTGGATCAAGGGGATCAAACCTGATCAGGCTGCACACTGAGCAGAAATCGTTTGTGATTGTCTCCTCTTAAATCCACAAAAAATGACTTTTGAAGCTGTTAGAAACTACACTCGATGATTCATTGTGAACCAGCTGAATATATTACATACATTTTATTTTTTAATCAGATGCATTTAGTAGTGTGACTTTTTCCCCCATTTGAACTATTTTTATCAGTATGTATATACTGATGTGTAAATTAAACAAATAAATAAATAAATGTATATTGAAGAATTGATTAACCCCCGTGACCCCTCCTGCTCCTTCCTAATGACCCTTCTTCCCCCAACCTCCACATCCCTCAGCCTTATTAGATGTAATCAGTGTCTCTCCTCCGTCTCTGTGGCCGGTGACGGACCCTGTGACTGACGTGGCCGGAAGGTCAACAATGAAACACGGAGTCGTATTCAGAAGCAGCCACTCTCCCAGCTTTGTTTTGTGTATCCTCGTCCTGTGGGCTCCAGGCGGCTCGAATCAAAGAGAGAAGCCATTAAAGCCCCTTTCGCTCATCGCCTTTCTATTCAACAGAGACACAGGCGCTGGAGTCCCTGAATAAATACAGCGTCAGACACCATTCACTACCTTTTAATAATAAGATAAAGGCAGCAGAGATATCTCTCATTCTCTCTCTCTCTCTCATTCTCTCTCTCTCTCTCTCTCTCTCTCTCTCTCTCTCTCTCTGTCTTGGGTGTCTGAATTATTCATGGTGTATTACAGGAAATCAGCTGAGACTACAGCAGGAAATTTATGTGGTTTCTGTCATATTTTTCAGGTAGTTTTACATTTTTTGTACTTCCTGTCAGTTTGAGTGTTTTCTCTCATCTGGCTGTAATATACTTAGAAGTTGACTGAATTCGTAATCCTGACTTGGTTATAAACTCGAGATGCTGAGCCAAGAATCACCATCTCATGGTTATAACAAAAAACTGATTTGAATTGACTTGAGGCGTCCCACAAGGCTGACGGCGCAAAATTGTTTTTTTAAAGACTGCACAATGTTGTAGGGGAGGAAAAAACAGTATTCTATGGTGTCAAAATAGGTTCAAAAGTTTTGCGCACCAAAAAACAAAATCCGCGCCTTCTCAATTACAAAATATAATTTATTGGTTACAGATTTTGTTTTTTGGTGCACAAAACTTTTGATCCTATTTTGATGCCATACTATTCACTTTTACAACGTTGGATGCTGCCATGGTGCAAGATGTTAAATTTTACAGCCTCAGTCACTTTCTGTTAAAATTAATGTTAAAATGATTAAATATTAAGTTAAAAATATAACAAAGCATGAGTGTGTGATTTATAAACCAGATATATAATAGCATGTGTAACCCGATCGTCTGAAGACAAACCCACACAATGCCACAGCCATCCATGACCGTGAGCCAGGGTAGCAAAATTGTCTGTGGGTGGGAGTGGCATATTTGGTCTTCCGTGCCAATCACGTGAAAATTAGCCAATTGTAGGCATCTGTAAGCTTGTGTATATAGAAAAGGGCAGATAGGACCTTGGTCCAAGTTGCCATGTGATTTGCACCAGTGAATTGAAGTGAGTGAACTATTTTTGACCACCGTGTAGTGGAATTGACGCTTAATCCTCAGTCCCTGTGGAGCCGTTGGGGGTTAGATGCCTTGCTCAAGGCATGGTCCCACGACCGGTTCCTTAAGCACAGGTCTACGACTGACCCCGTAGCAGCAGTTCAGAAATATGGTCAGCAGGATTTGTCTCGAGTGAAGCATGTTTTAGCCTTTACCCCGCTCACCTGTGGCATCAGAGTCATAGTGCTTTCGGTAACTGGGTCAGAAGAACAGAAGACGTTAACCATACATCTCGAGTATTTTCTGTAACCGTAAAGCCCACGTTTATTATTAACTTCCTGATATTGTCTATAGCTACTGTTTACTGTTAACAGCAACACAAAGATCGCAAAACAATCTCTAAACAAATGACTTTCTTTCCTGTTTTTGTTTCCAGTTTAAGGAAGCAGTGAAAGAACAGGAATTAAAGAGGCCATACTGATGTGAGATCATGGGAATGCAAATGTGCCTCATTGACCCAGTTGGGAACAGTCAAGTGTGCAAACTGTGTCATCTTTATCTTCTGCAGTAAAGTCTTTTAGCAACTTTGACATTTATTTCTTATCTTGTTCACAATCAAATCAAAAAAGGACTTTCAGACGTTTCAATCCGGTGTTATTAATCAGGTGTTAAAAGCACCTGTAGATGTGAAACAGAACCATAATGAGGAGCAATTAATGAGATTTAAAAGGTCTGAGATACTCGGCTCCGTCTAGACAGTTAATGGTGTCTTTGCAACACAGTGAAATCCAGGGAACAATCGAGGAAGTCAAGAGTGTATAAAAATACAGCAGAGACATTAAACATTTTAAGAGAGACTGTGGAAACGCTACCTGGGCGTGGCAGAAAGAGGATACTGTCAGCAACTGCTGTCCCATACCTGAAACTTGAAAGGTTTGGAGAAGCTTGGGAGACGTCGGATCTTCCAACAGGACAGCAATCCCAAGCGTACCTCCAATTCTACCGTGGCTTGGTTGCAGAAGAAGGGCTGGAAGATTCTGGAGTGACCATCACAATCGCCTGACCTAAATCCCACAGAAAATCTCTGGTGGGACTCGAAGAAGGCAGTTGCAGCTCGTGAGCGCAAGAATGTTAATGAACTGGAGACCTGTGAGGAATGGATTCAGATACCTGCTGATCGCTTCATCGTTTCATGTCTGAAGGAGGTTCTTACTGCCAAAGAAAGTCTGAGTACTAATGAGTATGAATAATTTTGTCAATGAGTGAATCACAAAAAGGACATTTGCTGGTGTATTAAAGAAATATCGTTGTATTTTAAGTTACATTTTTTTATTTTATATATATTTGTCTTATGTACAAGTCCTTACTCGATCTGATTGTAAACAAGATAATAAATAAATGTTAAACTTGCTAAAACACTTTACTGCAGAGGGGGGTGAATAATTTTGAACACAAACCTAGTGTGTGTCTGTGTGTGTGTGTATATGTGTGTGTGTGTATATATATATATATATATATGTGTATATATATGTGTGTGTATGTATAAGTATAAGTATGAGTGTATGAGAAATGGAGCTGTTTAAAAACCACATAATGCATTTTTATCTTGAGTTACAGACATGATTGCACTTTGGCATTCCTGCTTTTTTTTTCCCTGAAGCACTTCTGATGATGAGATAAGATGTTTGTGCTGTTGGAGAAACCGTACTGCTGATCTATGGGTGATCAGGAGTCCTGATTAAAGGCAGAACACTGGGCATTTTGTTTATCTGTAAGTGGCTCCAGTTTATGGTTAAGGTTATAAATACACATACTGAAGTCATATTTGGTCATTTTTATTTCAATGACCCATATTGATTTTTAGCATGGCAAGTTTAACATTTTGATTGCGACCGAGTACCTGAGCAGCTGATCTGACCCAGTTGTCTAGACATCACAATTTGTCACTCAGGTCCTAATACCGCTCCATTTTAGTTCGCTGTCTGATGTGTTCTCTTATATGTCTAATATATCTTACACCTCTCCAAGTCGCACTGTAACGACGCAATCAATGGTATTCACATCACCTGTGAATTTAATGTTATGGACGATCGGTGTACGGATCAGTGACATGACCTGCACATTAGTGTTGGAGTGAATTTTCTTTTAATGATTTTACTCAGTTTATGACTTTATTCTGTAAAATCTGTTTAATTTGAATACATTTTAGACTATTCCTTATAATATACATTATTTCATGTTTTCATTGCAAACCCTCAAAACGTCAGGCAGCTCAACCGTCCGTGCAAATGAACAGACTGAGAAAACATAGAGATCCTTAAAACCCTCTGCCCAAGCGATTTGTATGTTCTCAAGTATCAGTGTGGTGCTACTGTTAACATGGGATTTTATTCTGAAGTGGAGGGGTAATAACAGTAAACATAGTACTGCATTATTCAGAGGAGCCCAAGTAAAAAGATTTGTAAATCTCTGTTAGAAATATTGATAAAATAGTTCTGTTGGACTCAGAGTTAGACTGGAATACTTTCCATGTCATGTGGTACACCCAACGATATTTTACCACAAAACTATTTATTTTAACAAAGGTGTGAATGCATAAAATGCTAGTAAAGGAGAAAGCCAATGCCAATGCATTAAGGTAAAAGCATGTAGTGTGGAATAAATTCTTGGTTGTGCCACCTGACCTGATTTTCTGAGTGGTGAAGTCCAAAAATGTATTTAAACCTTGTGTAGTTTAACAAATAAGACTTGTGTAAACATATTCCTCTGATTAAAAAAAATACATGAACTTCATCCGGACTTTAAAAATATGTTTTTAACGGTATCATTAGCTATCATAGCTATTAATTATAACCTGATGATGTGCAGTCATTTTTGGCCCACATGGTCGAATCAGGATCTGTGATAAAGGCTGTAGATTTGTTGTAGATGGGATGTTGGGAAGTCTGTTGAGGTGTTGTACATTACCTGATTCAGGCAGCTCTCCAGGTGTTGGAGGTCCGTAGTGATTACCTCAGTATGCTCCTGTCATGTGATTCAGGTCCTGACTTTTCAGCCTTTCTGTCATTTGGCATTTCGGCACATTGTGAACATAATCTCGGGTGAACGTTAGTTATTTTTGCTACGTGACGTCAGAAGGTTTTCTGAGATGCTTCAGGAAAAGGTCATAAAATGAACTATAACTATCTTCGTGTCCGTAAAATGGTAGAAAATACGATCATATTCTTCTCAACTGCGCTCAGCCGCTCTTCCTGTTCTAGAAAAAAACCTGTAATCAAACAAAACCCAGAGCGCTGAACAATGGGTTCTGAATGGGTGAAGGATCTCAGCAGGTCCATATTGGCTAACTAGCTCAGTTTGCTAATTTTAGCAATACTTCCTGCTGAGATTAGCGTCTCAAAGCACACACGGAGCTGGAGGGGTTTCACTCAGTATAACTGAAAATAATCTTCTTAATGAAGCACAGACTCAATAATACTGGTGCAGACGTCAGTATTCGACTGTGTTATAACAGTGTGATGTCCACTGAAATGACCCAGGTCTCAGGGTGCGCTGTGTTTCAGTGGACATACGACCCAAAGTGATACATTGGTGTATTGATTATTAAGTCTCAGGTCATAGTGATGCAGACGGGACCCTGTTTATGAAGTAGTGATATATTGGTGTAAAGATTTTTTTTTTTAATCGCAGGTCTTATCCTTGATCTTTGGTTATATACTCGGGTCAGTCTTGGTCACAGAACCCTGTTATTGCCGTTGTATTGATTTATAAATTTCGGGTCAAATCATCGATCGCTGAACCCTGTTTTAAAAATGGTGATGCGTTGGTATCGATTATTAAGTCTCAGGTCGTATCAGTAAAGAGACGTTGAGAAAGAAGGTGGTGTGGCGTTGCCGTGATACGACTTTACTAGCGAGCCGTCTCTAATTTTAACTTTTCTGTAAATCTCCATCAACACACACACACCCACAGGACGAACACCAGGGAACGCTCACTTCTCTCTCGTTTTCTCTCTCCATCCCGAAATATCCCACCGCAACACTCATCTCTCACTGGAGAAGGAATCCTTTATTCCTTTCCATCATAAACTGCCTGAACCTCAGTTTAGGAAAGCAGCACTGTGTTTTTCCAGACCACTTCGTTTTCATTTGTTTTTGGACTGGACCCATTTTCCAGGCTGCAGCTCCACTAAAACTCCTCCAGTCTTGGTGTAATTCCTCCTCTCCTCTAATCAGCCCTTCATAATTTCTCCACTTCTGCCAAAATGACCTTTATGTAAGAGCATTTTGTCCAAGAGTGTTTGGCTTCTTTCTCTCTCTCTCACACACACACACACACACACACACACACAAACGGGCACGCTTGTGTCGAAGTTTTTACCCAGCTTGATGGAGCGAGACCCAGTCCGATCCTTCACTCTTATCATCCTTAAAGAACCGCAGAGTCAGCCATGTTTAAATGGCACTTTAATATGTCCCTGAAATAATTGGAGCTTTTAACACAACTCTCTCTTCCATCTTCAGAGAGTCAATCAAAAAATAATAGGAAGAATCAGCGTCTGGATCTTTAATCTTGTACGGAGCACATCCGAGGCGTTTAAATTAATCCGTGTAATTGGTTGCGGACGTAAAATGTTTGTTTTGGTCCATTTAGTCGAGGCTTTTTTCATTTATCTTTTGTTCTGAGTCACACTGTTGTCTGAAGATTGAACGCTCGTGTGAAATATTTCCACGTCTGCCATTTACTGCCATGTACTGCTTTCGCTGGATAGTAATTGAGACGTAATTAGGGGCATGTAAACACTTCACTGAGTCGGTCTGGTGTCTTTAAATCAATCTCACAGATTTTTATTTATTCTGTATTAAAAGATGCTGCTGTGTTATTATCATATCACAATACTGACAATGTTTAGATGATGGAAAAACAGCAACAAGCCAAATGATGAAATTATTTTTTATATTTGTACAGTTTTTTCATATTTGCACAGTTTTTTTTTAATATTTGCACATTGCTATTATTTACACCTCTGGTAGATGCAAACTGCATTTTATTGCCTTGTAGTTGTACTGAGCAATGACAGTAAAGTTGAATCTGTCTCTCTCTCGCTCTATCTATCTATCTATCTATCTATCTATCTATCTATCTATCTATCTATCTATCTGTATCTCTCTATCTCTGTCTATCTGTCTATCTATCTCTCTATCTATCTCTCTCTCTCTCCCCCTCTCTCTATCTAGAAACAAAATGACAAAGCTGCCAGAAATTTAGAATTAGGATGAAACTGATAAACAGATATGATTAAAATATCACATCACATTATTTCTAAATGTTTTTATGATGTACCGTGTTTCTAAACAAACTGCCAGAAAAAAAAAAAATATTGTTTTTTAAAAGAGAGCGGTGTAACAGAAAAACGTTGGCCCTGTCATCTGGAGACTGCGGATTTAAACCCCGCGTTGATGTTACGGTTCTGTAACAGGAAGTCCAATTGGCCATGCTCTCCTGAAGGAAGGGGTGGCGTACTATCACTCCTCTGTCAGTCATAATGACGCTCGCCAATCACGGGCGTCTGTGAGCTCATGCATACAGAAGAACCAAACAGATGTGGTGGCTGTTGTCACGTCTCTCTGTGGAAGCATGTGATGGCCTTCCCCGTTCCTGGAGTCAGAGAGAAGTTCCACAACTTCAACCCTAACTGTCAAGGGATGAAAATAAGTAATGCATTACAATCGTCTGATTTATAAAATGGACAGAAAAGTAATCAGCTTGGGTTGTAGTAACTGTGCCTGCAGGTCCATCACACTTGCTTACTGTTGATTGTTTTCCTGTAACAGCCTGACAAAGTGACAGAGATGGAAGGTTGGGTATCTGTATCGGCTGATTTTTTCGACCCATACGTGATGCGTGATTGGTTGACGTTTCTCTACTGTAGTCGATCCTGAGAGTTTATCAGTATGGTGGTGTAAAAAAAAAACCAACCAAAAAAAACCAAACAAATGAGACACATTTCATGTGGTTAGGATTACTGCAGCCCACAGTGAACCTCATTTAACTTTAGCTTTCCATCTAGAAAGTGAAGCCCTGCATGAACCCCTGTGGTCACCGGCCCGCACAGTTTCTAGCTGAAACACTAGACTCTCGACTGTGGGCCTCGTACACGGCTGAACAACCCCATATTGTGTTCAGATGTGTGGATAAGAAACGTCATTATTCTGGGTATTTTTTTTTATTCTGTGTCTCAGCAGTATCCCGCTTTCCGTCTGTCGCCAAAACCGCTCGCTTTTATTATAAACAGTAATAAAAACAGTTTAGACCATGTTTTATATTTTGATTGCAATAGTTAAGAGTCATCCAGTCCCGTCCCCATATCTGTACCTGTTATATATCGATCGTCTTGATGAGTTGATGATTATCTGCCCCAGAAACACTGATATGCCCATCTCCAGCACAGTGTTTTATATCTTATTTAACACTGCTTCTGGACACGCACACCATGCCTGTTTGGAGCCGCTTCAGATGTGTGTGCGTGTGTGTGCGTGCGTGTGCGTGCGTGTGCGTGCGTGCGTGCGCGCGCGTGCGTGTGTGTGTGTGTGTGTGTGCGCGTTTTGCTTTGTGTCTTTTTATCTTTTCTTTCTAAAGCCGCTCTGTCATTCTTGCTTTTAGATCCTTTGCCCAGAGTTACAGATTCCTCACTCATTATTTCTGTAACGAGGCGTTTTAACCTTCTTCCATTTCCGCCAAGTTCATCACATCGCACCAAACCAGCCCTGGATAAATAAATAAATAAATACATACATACATAAATAGGTGAAGACGCCCCTGTTCTTAGTCTGACGTCAGCATGATATCAGTCGATCTGAATTGCTTTGAGAGTTTAGAATCCCACCAGGGAGAGACATCCTTCCTCTGTGGGTTTAGTTGGCATTCGTCTTCAGACACGCCGCTGGAATAAGAATCTTTTCCCGAGAATTCCAGAAATACCAGAGAGTCCGTCAGAGCTTTTAGAAGACGCCCCGCCCACACTGCTCCGGTCAGAGAAATAAACATGGTCTGTAGTATAAGGCTTGGATGAAATATTCATCCGGATGGACCATGTTTCTCCAATCACATTTCCTTTTCCCTGGATACGCATCAGACATGTTCTTTACAGAAACTGGTGCATCAGAGGAGGAAGACTTTCAGATAGTCTTTCGGAAGAACACGGAGATGGTGGTGGCGAACGTAGGTCTAGTCGGGTCTGCTACGGGTTCCCTCGAGGTTATGATGTGGAGGTGGTATAAGTACCTTGTTCTGCAGCTGGATAACAAACTAGACCTGTTTCCTGAGGACACTGGGGTCCTGTAACATCTGTATGAATCACCTGCAGATGTTCCAAACGGCTGTGGTTTGCCCTGTGGGCGTCCTTTTCTATGCCGTAGTGCTCTGGGAAGCTAGTGACGGTGGCAGAGACACAGACCCGGTACAGACCACCGTCTATGATGAATAATGACAGTCGCCCACTACACGCCTCCGTAATGAAGCACAGGCATATGTACAGTGGCAGGTTGACAGAAGATTTATTTATTTTTTTTATCCTTAGAGCAGTTACGATCTGCAACTCGTCCCCACAGTGTTGACTTCTGGACCTGATGTCCTATTTCATTTGATATATACAGAGCATCAGAAATAAAATCCAGAAAAGCACTTTATATAAAAGACAGAAACCAGTTTGTATTTCATTGAGTGAAATAAGATTTTGATCCCCAGCAAAACAAGACTTGGTACTTGGTGGTAAAACCCGTGTTGGTGAGCACAGAGTCAGATGTTTCTTGTAGTTGATGACCAGGTTTACACACACATCAGGAGGAACTTTGGTCCACTCCTCTTTGCAGATCATCTCTAAATCATTCAGGTTTCGTGGCTGTCTCTTGGCAACTCGAAGATTCAGCTCCCTCCACAGGTTTTCTATGATATTAAAGTCCGGAGACTGGCGAGGCCACTCTATGACCTTAATGTGCTTCTTCTTGAGCCAGTCCTTTGCTGCCTCGACTGTATGTTTTGGGTCGTTGTGCTGGAAGACTCATCCACCACCCATTTTCAGCGTCCTGGCTGAGAGAAGGAGGTTTTCACTCAGGATTTGACGCTACATGCCCCCTCCATCCTCCCGACAATGTGGTGAAGTTGTCCTTTGACCTCAGCAGAGAAACAACCCCAAAGCACAATGTTTCCACCTCCATGCTCGATGGTGAGGATGTTCTTGGGGTCTTGTCTGTATTTCTGTTCCTCCAAACACTGTGAGTTGAGTTGATGCCAGAGAGCTCGATTTTACTCTCATCTGATCACAGCACCTACTCCCAAGCACTCTCTGAATCATTTAGGTGTTCATTAGCAAACTTCAGACGTG
>JAOVVF010032132.1:0-11080 GCA_028565595.1 Duopalatinus emarginatus | reverse complement strand
GATCCCGAGTGTTGGTACTACACAGCAGTGAGCAGTCCTCCTCCAGACACTTCTGTCCTCTGATCCACAACTTTCACTTTAAAGTATTAGACTATTTGTGCCCAAGTCCAGCCTCTGACTTCTACACACATTCACATAGAGGAGTCATATTACAGCCCTAACATTACTTCCACACCCACAGACTACAATTATTACTTGTAACATGTGGTTTGACTTTTATATAACACTAAAACTTTTTATATCGTTATTAAAACTTAAAGATGACACTTATGTTGTTACTGTATTTCATTTTAATAAGGTGTATTATAATATTTTATTCTAATAAGGTGCATTTCCCAGTTGGAACGATGCAGTTGCAATGGAAGTGTTTCCCAAAACCATAGTTGAAACTATAGAAGTAACCATGTTGGTAACTTATTTAGTCTGAACTATTGTTAAATGACACAGGTGTTTCCCAAAACCATAAAAAATAAAATAAGTAAATGTGAAAGGAATGTGAATGTGTCTGTGAAAATGATTAAATTAAATATACAGTGTGGAGGGAAATACTGTAGTAAAAAATAATGGGTAAGGGTGAGATGGGGCAGAATTATGGACTGTTTTTGTTGGCCTGCAGGATACATGGCATCTTCTGGCAGACCGTCAGGATCATCAGCATCCTCCACAATGGAGATGTCATCCTCTTATGAAGCTGCATCAGTGCCTGAGTTACAGATGCTACAGCTCTGCTGATGGATGCTTTGCTGAGACCAGGGCCATCTCCCAGCACCTTATAAAATCTGCCTGCAGTGTATAAATGCAGTGCAGCCAGGAAATCACATCCTTAATTCATGTTGATCAAGTGGGGTTTATTAAAGGTTGTAACTATGCAGATAATATAAGGTGTTTTATCAATATAATGTGGTTGATGGCAGAGGTTCAGTCCCCAATAGCTGCAATCTTTCTAGGTGCTGAAAAGGCCTTTGATATTGTAACGTGTCAGAATTGGACAGATGCATGCAGATAAATAAACCATTCTGTTTATGACGTCTGGCAGGCAACAAAGGTAGTCTAGAACCTGGCACGGGTCAAAACCAGTGCAGAAGAATAGGAAACAAACAAAATAAACAAAACAATAATGCAGACAATCAAATACAAAAATATGTTAGGCAGAAGGTATAGCCGAAAGTCCAGGCAAAAGTCCAATAAGTGTAAATACTAAACAATCACGTAAACTGCTCAGTAGAACTTGTAGAACTTGTAAAAGAAGCAGTACCTCACAAGGAGGTGGGGCAAGACAAACATCTGATATAGGGCAAACAACAGATGCAAATGGTTAGTACTCAGGAGAAGCTGAACAGTAATTGGTGAAAGGGGAATTGCTTGTAATCAGGCGATCTCCTGTAGGATTGTGGGAAATGGAGTCCCAGCTTTGTGAGATGACAGGCTGTGTGACATATATGACTGAATAGGGCTATTTATTTAACATTCTGGATTTGTTTGGGTTTGGTAATATTTTCATAAAATGGATACGAGCATTATATAATCACCCGGAGGTGGCTGTACAAATGAATGGCCTTATCTCTGAATATTTTGAACTCGGGAGAGGAACTAGACAGGGCTAACCCCTTTCCTCATTTGTTGTTTTGTTCGACTATAGAGTCTTTAGCAGCAGCCATAAGAGTGGAGACTCAGTTTCCAGGGGTTATGACAGGTGGGAATGTCCACAACATTACGCTTTATGCTGTATAATATACTTTTATTTGTAAGTGATCCTGATCAATCAGTGCCTAATCTTTTTAAAATTATTGACTGTTTCTCAAGATTCTCAGGATATAGGGTAAACTGGTCTAAATCAGAAGCACTCCCATTGACAGGATTGTTCTACTATAGGTTCTCGCCAAGAGGTACTTAAGTGGCCCAAGCGAGGTATTAATAAGGTATTTTATTCCCTTCTCAGTTAAAATATTTGATTATGGTTAATTTTAAACCATTGTTACAGAAGCTGTCCTTGGCAGGCAAAGTTAACATTAAAAAAAAAATTAACTGTGTCCCGAGTTTAAATTATCGCCTCCATTTACTCCCGCTGGAGATCCCACTGTCCTATTTTAAATGGTTTAACAGAATAACAAAAACTTTCTTGTAGGATGGTAAATGACCCCGAATGCATAATCAAAAACTAGGAGTGCGTCTATTATGAAATGAAAACTTGTGCAAGAAAGGTTCTTGATGGAGGGAGAGGTGATACCTACTATCCTGGAAAAAAACAGTCAAGAGTTTAGGTAGATGGTACAGTGCAGCATTGGTAATGGAGATGAGGAAGGAATTGGTGGAAGCTATTAATAGCATTAATAGGTCCAGGTAAATTACCAGGTAAATTAAAATTGTGGTGTTTTCAGTATGGATTGCTGGCCACCGACAGTTTATGGGGTGCCAATTACTGAGCTGCAAAGATTGGAAAGGTTGGTAAATAATGCAGTAATAAAGTGGCTCACTGTTCCATGTTGTTTAGGTAGTATGGCATGGTTTTGGCGAGGGGCGTTAGAATTGCCGCTGACAAGCTTAGTTATAGAGTTTAAATGTGTGAAGGCAGGTTGTGAAATGTTGCTATTAGGGTCAAAGGACGTGGTATTTTAAGCAGCGGCACCAGTTACAAAATCAGGGATGAAGTGAAATGCTTGTGAGACCGTACAGTTGGCAAAAAGGGCATTAGACCATAGGGACGTGATAGGGCAGGGAGGGCGGGACTAGGGTCAGGTGATGTGTGTAAAGCATTTAATAAGGCTATGTCACCTGAAAGGAGGCACATGGTTACTAGTTTTATTTGCAAGCAGGAAGAGGAAGTGCGGCATTCAGCGGCAGCAGGCCAAGTAAAACAGGGGCAGTGGCTACAATGGGACAAGGTAGAAAAGCGGAAAATCACCTGGAGAGAGCTGTGGGTCATGTATGCAAGCCGTATCAAGTTCCTACCGGGACCGATGTACGATGTCCTTCCAACAGCACAAAACCTTGGTCAGTGGGTAGGTGATGATCCAAATTGTAAGTTATGTGGTAGAAAAGGAACACTGAAGCATATCTTGTCAGTATGCAAGGTTAGTTTATCGCACAGTTCGATACACATGGAGGCATGATCAGGTGCTTAGGACACTAGCAGGGGTGCTTCAAAGAAAGTGCATAGAGATTAACATTATGGCAGTTGATAGTGGTAGGAGGTTAATTAATTTTGTGTGAGGGGCAGTATAGAGGAGAATGAACACAAAGGGTAAACATTGTTAGTTGGAATGAATGAGATCGGAAGCTAATAGTGGATGTAAACACCAGATTGCAGATTCCACACTGCATCAGGGTAACTATGTTGAGGCCCAACATGGTGTTGTATTCAGAGAGCAGGAGAATAGTTTATTTTATAGAGCTGACAATTCCATTTAAGGATGAAGTTGAGGGAGCTTACGAAAGAAAGAAATTAAAGTATTCAGAGCTAGTAGTTGAAGTGAGAGAGCAGGAGTGGCAGGGATAGTCAGTGGTTGTGTATAAAAAGGGCTCAGGATGAGTGGAAAAGGTCAAGGCACAACTAAATATTATAATGTCCTACATGGTCCTACATGGAACTGGTGGCACTGAGCATGCATTAATGTTGCCAGTGGCCAGCTGGCATATAGCATTAGCCCCTGGAAAGAGCAAGGTGGATTTACATCCTGACAAAGTGAGGTGCCTACCTGATGACCCCTATAAAAAGTTCACAAGGAAGTGGTTGTTTGTGAAATTTGTGCTATTCTGTATGTGTTGCAGGTAATAGCTGTAGTTAACGGTCAGTTGCTGATTGGATCTTAAGCGCTTAAGCACTTCACTCATGATTTTAATCTTAAACAGTTGATTCACTGGTCACTGTCCCTGAGAGGGCAGCTCCATGGTTTTGTACTAAGTGCTCTGTCATGGCTATAACTTAACCCATGTAAAACTCATCTACCAGCTTAACTAGGAAAACAAAAACACACCCAATTATATCTCAAAGTTAATTTGGATTAAAGGTACCTGGTCTCTTCGATTATTTGGATGAATCCAAAATTACATATTGTGAAATCTTCATTCCATTGGAGGAATTTATACACTGGGGGATCTTTATCATTATGGCATCTTAAAATCTTTCACAAATTTGGTACAACAATTTGGAATTTTGAGATTTCAGTACTTTAGATATTTACAACTGCTTTACTAGCTCTAAAAAAATGGGAAAGGGATTTGAACCAAATATTGCAGGATAAAGAGTGGAAAACATCAAAACAATGTCCAGAGATGTAAAGATTAGAGGTCTGCACTGGGATTGGGTCCCGACTCAAATCTCGCGGGAGTGTCTCGGGGGGGTTTGCACTTAGCTGCGGGCGGGCATGGGTGGCTAAAACAAAACACTGCAGGATTATAGACTATAGGCTAAAGGTAATTCCAAAAACATTAAATACAGAGAGTGATAACAGAATAAAAAACTGCCTTTATTTTATTTAAAAACTACATGAAAATAATGAAATAGGAGCGTTATTATAAGTGCGTCAAAAGCTGCAGGTCAGGAAAACGAAACAAATCCCAACAATCTATTAATCTCTCTGTAAATATCCTGAATAACGTTTTCTACTGCACGATGGAGAAGACACAAAATCAATGCATCTCTATCAATGCGGAAGCGGGAGCGGGATGAAAAAACTGTCCCGCACAGTTCTCTAGAAAAGATAAGACTTATCCAATTCAAAGTTATACATAGTTTTTATTGGTCCCACTCCAGATTGTTAAAAGTCACACCAATTTGCTGGAGATGTACAGTAAATCAGATTAAAGTCATTTGTTACACACTTTATGGTCTTGTAAAAAAATATAAGGGGTTCCATCAGTTAGAGATTGGAAAGGTGAAATGGCTAGAGTGGCAGACTTATAAATGTAAATCTTATAAACTATTTGGAGGATTGAATGAGTATGAGAGAAAGTGGGGCAAATACTTAGACTTTTTAGAGGAAATTAATATCAGTGGGGCAAATACTTAGACTTTTTAGAGGAAATTAATATCAGTGGGGGGGCACAAGGCTTGTTTCATGTTTTATGTGTTATGTTTTAATTAATATATGACAAAATTAGTGTTTACACTATGTAAGGATACTTAATTGTCAATTATAGTTATAGCTTTTATTATTATTATTATTATTATTATTATTATTATTATTGTTATTATTTTGATTATTATTTATAATTATTATAATAATAATAATAATAATAATAATAATAATAATAATAATAATAATAATAATAATAGTAGTAGTAGTAGTAGTATTTTGATAGTCACTATTGTTATATATTACACAATAACATTTATTATATATGTTGTGTGTATATGCATCTATATGCTCTTGATTATTAGAATTCATGTCCAAACCAGACAAGGACTTTGTAGAAGTGCAAATGTAAATAACCAGACACCCCCAGTAGAAAGGGAAGGGGCGAGTGGATAGGGAAGTTTTATTTGCGGTGTTTGTTGTATTTGGTTGTATTGGTTGTATTTGTTGATTTCTTTGTATAGTTTATAAAATAAAAAGTGTTAATCATAAAAAAAAGAAATGCAGTGCAGCCAAAAGCTGTACAGCAGGGCTTAAAGCATGGTTATGCCGAGTGGCCCTCACCAGCTGAAGATGGACAAAATCAAGTAGGTGCTGGAATGTTGCCTGAGAGAGGCGATATTTCTGGATGAGTGCCTCATTCGAAAAGACTTCCAGGGGGTTAAAAGTGGAGTGTATGAAAGCATGCATATAGATCACTTCAGCTCCTGTTACGATGACTATGATGATTCAAAGTCAGTGATGTGCTATAACGCTGCCATTGTGTTAAGGGCCTCCTGTGCTGCCACAGCACTTATATGAACAGGCAGAGGTGGCAGTAGGAAGTACAGAAGTTACTTACTTAAGTAAACATACTATTTTGTTGTAAAATAAAGTAAAAGTTAAAGTTCGTTAATAATAATAATAATAATAATAATAATAATAATAATAATAATAATAATAATAATAATAATTATTATTATTATTATTATTATTATTATTGTATTGTTATATTAATTTATAATAATGACTTCTTATCATTATGAACTAATATGCATTTTTCCTAATTATTACAGTTTTAAAACTTATATTATAAAAGTAAAATTGTTAAAAGTCCAAAAAGGATATGATTAAAAAATACTTCCAACATTAAAATAAGATTTTTAAATAAAAATGAAAGTCCTTGTCGGAGGTAAATGGAAAACTTTTTAACACTTTTTTCCTTATTTGACCACTAAATCTATGACATTTGATAACTAGCTGAAAACTTTGATAACTAGCTGAAAATATGAAACATTAGTGGTGCAATTCTGATTTATTTTCTGTGTTACAGGGTTTTTGGACGGATTGTGAAACAAGGGAACCAAATAAGCAATTATATTTGACTACCACTAACTACCAATATTTTTAAGAGAATTGTAAGATACAGTATTATGTATAAATAAACAGGTATCTACTGTAACCATTTAACTAAACACATTACTGTTAATTTACGTGTATTTAGGTACGAAATGTTTATTTAATGGTATTTTACAGTTTTTTAAAATACAGTAAGATACTGTTGACTTTTTTACAGTGTAAATGGTTCGCACAACCTTGGCACAAACAGGGTATTACAGTTTTGGACATGTTTCATTAATTATTTAATTAGTTTTAGGGTGTGTCAGAGGATTTTAGTTTAAGGCTAATCTCTGTCGTTGCATGGGAAACGCACCCCTGCTTGATTTTCATGGCTGTGAATTTTGGTGGAAGTGCTGTAGGGTGTGAGCATTAAAGGAAAACATACACACACACACATTTGTGTTTGAGCACAATTCTATCTAACTGATGAAATAAATAGCTAGACACAGCGTTCTGTCCAAGCATACTTTTTAACTTTTTTTTAAAACACATAACAATATCATACAAAACTAAAAACAAAGTGTCTAAAAAAAAAAACAAAAGTGCAAAGTACAAAATCAGATTAGCTTAGATACTGTATTAAATATTTAAATGTAGTGTTAGGTGATTTGCTATTTAGGATAGTTATTGTATGAAACATACTGACAGTAACAAAACATCACAATCAGAAAACGAACCAACAACAGATCATTTCATTCTCTTTACATTTTAGATATTTGCTCATCACTCATGGCCATGATCAGTATGACATATGATACTGATGACATATGATATTGATGACATATGATACTGATTGATATAATATGTTAATAGTTTCATAAAAAACAGAAATGAATAGAAAAAGTAAAAACAAACAGGTTTATGAGAAACGATTATACAAACTTCAATGTAAATAAAGTAGATGTTTTTGTTTCTTGTTCTGAAATTGACTTAAAAAAGAAATTCAGACGTCTCTGCAAACCACATAGTTGTGGGTACTCCTTGTAGTGTCAAAGTATGCATTCTTTTTCCGTTTTTTATATTTATATACTGCAATAAGAACGGCTGTGGGAAGAGCAATAGCAAGAAGAATCACGATTACTGCAGTAATAGATTTGGTGTTCATGTCTCCATTCTGTTGTCCTGTGCAAAAACAGAATTCACATACTTCTGTCAGGATAAGTGCAGTAGCTCTACATAGTTGTGTGTTTCATTGATAAACATATAAACTTGACAACACAACATAAAACATTAGGATTATGTGGCTGATTTATGAACTGTGTAAAAATAATAATAGCAAACAAAATGACTTGCTTTCAATACATTTTCCTTTTGTAAAACAAATACGTAACAACAAATTTACATCAAATTTTCAAATAATTATAATTGATATACAAGATCTATATTAAATAACAGATTCCACCACTATAACCAAGTGTTAATAAATAAGATGATCTTTAATTAATCTTCCTTTAACCAAAAAAATAGGAACATATTGTACCTGGTGAAGGGTTGAAGTAAAGAGTCATGGTCACTGTTGAAAAAATAAATGACATGAAACATCACTGCCCTGGACTCAACAATAATATCAATTATCACATGGGTAACTAATTTACTATAGGTTATATCCAAGATGATGTATAGTTAAAAGAATTTAAAATATGGAGTAAAACACAGCACCTGGTAAAGGATCAGGAGGACCTGAAGTGCTGGTCACTGTCAAAAGAATAAATTATATGAAAGAAGAGTTCAAATTTGCAGTAGTAATTATCACATGGGTAACTAATTTACTGAAGGTTTCATCCATGATGCTGTACAGATGAAGAAATTTTAAACAAAGAAGCAAACTGTACACAGCAAATTTAAATTAACACTGCAGATAATATTTGCTGTGTACCTGGTGTATGCTCAGTCGCTGTCAAAAAAAGAGCAAATCTATTTATTCAATTGTGTGTGTTTTTAAATGATTATTTATTTATTATAATGAAAGTATTAAATATGCATTGCAGTCGTAAAAAGATGTTTAATACTTGTGTGAAAACAAATGGAAAACATTACCTATGTTCACAGTGAAACTGGTTTTATTTGTTCCTTTTTCCATTTGTACCCAAAATGTAAACTTTCCATTGTGTTTCTCTGATGCATTCAGAATAGTGTAATAAAATGTGTGATTCCCATCCACAGGCTTTGGTGTATCTTTGATTTCAATGCCATTGTGTGTCCAGATGTGATTTTTATAGATACACTTATCACATTTAACACTGCAGGTTAGATTGAATGATGTTCCAACATTCACTTGTTGGGTTTTACAGTTTATTGGGACATCTGAAAAAACAACAACACAAACTGAGTCAACAAACCTTGAAAACAAACACACACACACACACACACACACACACACACACACACACACACACACACACACACACACACACACACACACAAACAAACACAAATTATTTTAGTTACCTGTTTTTTTATTTCCATACACAGTGATAATCAGAATTGACATCAGCATACAGTGAAGAAGACATGTTCGGTCCATGGTGCCTTTTATTTTGGAGCAACATATAATCTTTAAATGTAAAAAAACAACAACAACAACAAGATTTTAGTGATAGTTTAGTTTTTTTTTCCTCTGGCAAGTTCAAAACACTAAAGAATATGAGATTTCTTCAGATTTCTTCCATTTTCCCCAAGACACCACTATACAGACCCCAGCTGGTGATATTTCTAGTTAATAAATAATCTGTGTCCATGACTTATCGACTCATGAAAATGAAATTTTAAGGCCTGGCTACATACCTCGGTTTTTCATTAATTTGATGTTCTTTCCTCATTCTTTTGCTCAATTAAAACAATAAATTATCTGTGTATAACATAAGGGCAATCCTAAAGTGGCAGTGATGGCCTAGTGGACCTTGAGAAAGCACCTAACTATCCCAACCGCTCCATGGGCACTGGGATTTGGGGCTGCCCCTTGCTCTGGTCAAGCTGTTCACTGCCCCCCTAGTGTATGTGTGTGTGAGTGTGTGTTTTACTGCACATATGGGTTACATGTGGAGGTCATGTTCCTCTGTGTGCAAGCACAATAAGCAAATCGTTCACTTTCAAAGTTATTGACCTATTAAATTGTGTTTGCACACAGAAAAAAATTTATCTCCACATTCAACCCATCTGTGCAGTGAAACACACACACACACACTAGTGAACGCACACACTAGGGGCAGTGCACACCCTTGCCTAAGGTGGTGAACAGCCACCTTTGTGTAACCTGGATCCATGGCTGCACCTAATACAAATCAGAGTTCGATAACTTACAATAAATTGATTAAACAGATAATGTATTAATTGTACCATCACTCCTCTGTAATCATATAGAAACCTTATTGAGAATAAACTCTGTCATTTTTAATAGACATATAACCATTTCGTACAGAGCACACAGTAAGTTCATTTGCTATTGTAGCCTTCTTAACTTGGCTTACATAAACCAGAACATTCCTGTGGTTGTAATTCCGGCCTAAGCTGTTTAAACAGAAGCTGACATACGTTTCTAAACAGTAATAAGAATTTCTTTTTCTTTCACCTGAGTCTCTGATGAAACTGTCCTTCCTCATTCCAGCATTGTTTCTGTGATTAACTTTTTATGTGGCTGTGGTTAATGTGTATTATGAACTGGGTGGCATATAACAGACACTTTCTCTTCTCTTAAACCAAAAGTAGGTCAGCTGTTATCCAACCTTTGGCATAAATTTTGCCAGCTGTGTACAGGGGAACAGTACAGTACTGTATTCACTCAAAACATTATAAGCAGTGGCCCATACTGACTACCTTAAACTATACTATAATAGTGCTTGTTTCTTCTTTCTCCTTAAATAAAGTGTCCACATGAGGACTATAGACACAAAATAGTCTTAAACTGTGTACTACACTGCATGGTCAAAATAATTACATTTAAATTAATGTTAATATAAAACTTGGATTTTGAGTCTCTGACTATATTTTGAGAGGAGACCAGGCTACCCTGCTTTGTATGGTGGTCTTAAGGAGGACCCCCTGGTTTTGCTTGTGTAGAAACTACATCTTTTTCATACGAAATACATTATATGGTATAGAATTCTATTAAGAGAACCTGTGTCTGGCTGACAGCGCATTATGGTAAAAGGGTCCTGCCATGACCAGTCCATATGGCTTTTGGACTGTCCATCTCTAAGTCTATAAAAGGTTTACATTTTGCTGGGGGATCCAGAGACATGCAGATTGGCACAAAGCTCTCCAAGCTTTCCATGGAGCTGGTATTGACATTGTCTGGTACTGATATTGGTAAACAATAAATTTATATACAAAGAAGAAGACAGTGTCAACGGAAAATCACTTGTTTTTGCATCTCTGCATGATTGGTACAAAAGACACCACACAATGCCAAGATTAAGTAGGCTAAATAGTGAAAGGGTGATTCAGGAAGCATGGTAAATAATTTCCTGACATGAATTGAGTCCTGATCTTAACACCACCAAGCAGAGCCGGCCAGAGGCATACTTAAAATACGCGGCCGCTTAGGGCCCGTACGCCACCAGGGGGCCCCCAAGAGCACCAAGATATCATGATAAAAAATATATATATTTTAAAAATAACATTGAATA
>JAOVVF010032131.1:0-11082 GCA_028565595.1 Duopalatinus emarginatus | reverse complement strand
GTGTGTGTGTGTGTGTGTGTGTGTGTGTGTGTGTGTGTGTGTGTGTGTGTGTGTGTGTGTGTGTGTGTATGTATACATGTACATATACAGCTTAGTATATATTCTAAACTGCAATACATATTATACACATCTATTTCACATATATATATATGTATATATAACTGAGTTTGTATAGTAAACATTATATTTTAGAAACCTATCCCATCCCTGTAATGTGTACATGCCAGTTGTGACATTCTTAAAGAATTGCTTGTAATATCCCAAGCCACACTTATTACACAAGCCCTACTGCTCAGTTCAGACGTTCTCCTCAGGTCTGAACTTTCCGCCTTCACATGACCATTATGTGTCATTTGTGTGGACAGGAGTCAGTCCTGAAATAAGGCACATGTGCACATTTTCTAAATCAGTGCCATCACCTGTGTAATCCATGTGATCTGAACAACATGGTGGAAAGAAAAGACCACGTACAAGTAAATCCATTGCTTCAGTAAAATGAAGACATGTGCATCACAAGTCTTCGTTACAGAGACGGACTGCTCTGCTGCTTTTCAGAGTGAAAAGGAGAAAAGAATGGCCTGTTTTGTTGCCCGTTTTAAACACTTCTGACAATTCATTCTCAGTAGAATCACTTATTACAGACAAATCTGATCTAGATTGCTTATATAAGCAGCTCCCGATATATATATATATATATATATATATATAAAAAAAAACATTTCTGCATTCACAGAGCACCAAAAACGTCTGATTTCAGCCTTTAGTGTTAGACAGATATAATCCTTATATAATCAGGTCATTTTTAATCTGGTATTTTATTTGGTCAGTTTTAATTCCTCATCTATCATTCTGACCATCCATCCAGTCATTTATACATCAATCCACAAACAGAGGTGCTTACAGAACTGGTTGTTTGTGTGGATGGATTCTGTCGTCTCCCACACACTTCCTGTCTGAGTCCCAAGAGGAATTAAGACAGTAATGTAATCCGCGAATGCTGTTATTACTCCATGGGCACGAGCCCAATTCAGATTAGAATGCTATCATCAGTGCTAATTAGAGTCAAATACCTGCCACACAATGCCACTTTTCTTTTCTGAGCTGTGATGTAAACAAGCCAGTGATAAACAAATCCATGGTATAAAGCCATATCTCAAATCCGACCCGAGGGCCGTCCATTACAATAGGAAAGACAATTGAGAGTGTTTGATTAATTATTTACTGCGCTTCACTAAATTTTCAGATAATTCCTATAGTAATTGGCCTGAATATAATAAGCAGGCAATCAACAGCTAAATAAAATTCCAGAAAGATGGTGTGTAATGTTATTAATTGCAAGCGAGGGTCATTATGAATCTCATCAGGTGTTGCAGTTAAGATGCAGTAGAAAGTTAATACGCATAACTGTTTACAAGGAAAGGAGTTGATTAAAAAATACCAAATGATTCAATTAAGACCAGTGTGTTTAAAGCTTCCAGGTAATTAGGCCCAGCGTAGAGACGGAGGTTAAAGTGGAGCGCTAATAAATTACCTAATAAACATACCTATCTCTGCTGTCTAGGGCTCCATGTGGGAAGCACAGATGATCACATTAGTGCTGGAAATGTTCATTACAAACAATGGCTGGGTTTCAAATTAAAAATGAGACTCAGCTGTGCCCATGTTTTTTTAAGCTGTACTAATATGATGGTTGGCATATAATCTTACAGATATACACTGTATATACTGTGTATATTTATACTTTTTTTTTTTTTTGCAAATCATAGCTTTTTAGGAATTGTGGGTAAAATCTCAAGGCCCTTGGAACAGAGACGGTTATGGTCTTGCTCAAGTATAGCTCAAGTATTGCTTATAGTAGTGGCAGTTTGGTGGTGCTGGGGCTTCAATGTCTGATTGTGTGTTTTTATACGTGGTTGTGCAATTAGTGTTATCTAAAAGGCTTTAATAAGGTTATTTAATGCATTAAAACAGTGTGAAATTTAACTGTGGGTAAAAAAGCCTGCATGTCATGTAATGGGAATAATAATAGAAGGTTAATCATATAATATTGTCACACTATGTCTATTGGTTAATGGGCCTAGTACGCATCATAACTGGTCAATTACTGCTGCCTGAGGTTTTTTATCATTTCTGAATCCCTGAGCAGCTCTTACAAAAAGTAAATAAAATTAGTAAATAAATATATCCTCCTAAAGCTTTAAATCACACTACAGAAATCTCACCATGATATACTAACTTTCTGAAGTCTGTTTCCATGAAAGCAAAAGCTGATGATCAGGACATGGCAGGATGTTCTTCGCCTGGGGATGAATTCACTTTTAATTAGAGTGACACTGATAAAATGTGATTATTTTAAACTACAGCAGCAACAGTCAAAAAAGGCATGTGGAGTGAAAATAAAAAGTGTTGCAGTCCATAAAAAGTGTTTAAATCCTGAACCTCAGAGATTTGTTAGTGTTCCCAATTTGGTCCAGGTTAAATACAAGCCAGTTTTCACACCCTAAAAGGCAATGTTCATTTACCACTGTAAAGGCTGAAGCAGGACGAACCAACTCCAACCACACTTCAGACCCGAATCATAACCCATACGTTTTAGTTATATCAGCTTTCTGAACAGGTATCAGAGCCAGACCCCCAGACCGAATCTGTCTAATCACAAAAGGAACAGAATGAAGACATTGCCCAAAACTGAATAGGTCATGTCATTATATTATGGTTATCTTATAATTAAACTCCTTTCAGATGACTTTGTGTCGCAGTAAGGCTCTTTGTGCCTGTCAGTGTTGTCTGGAACAAAAAGAAAAACGCTACCAGATCACCCAGACCATTAGTACCAGACTGTACGACAGATTCATCCTCAAGAGGTTCAGTCGACTTCTGCCATCCACACCGTTAAAAAATGTACAAATGTACTTTACTGTGGCAGTTCGGGCACCAAAAATGTGAGAATAAAACACAAAAATACTGGCAGGTTAAAAAGATCAAAGTGTTTTTTAATATAAACGCATTAATACAAAAAAGTCATTTTCATTCTGTAAAAGGTTAACTGTACTCTCACATTGTGTAAAATACAGAAAATGATGATACCTTTCTCAAAAAAAATCGTTTTTATGGTTAGTTTTGATTAAAGTGTTGTCTAAAAGCTGCCTTTTTTTTCTAATTAATCACATGACACATTATAATAAACGGTTCATTCTTGTCTTACTGTCATTTTGAAATAAAAAAAACCCTGTTTTTAAATGTAGAAATAAATAAACTAGACTGATAAACCCACCGAACGCATCACCAATATACACTCCAGCATATTATCCTCCATTCACAACAGTTTCTGTCTGTTTCTGTAAAGCTGCTTTAGGACAATGTCCATTGTTAAAAGCGCTATATTAGTAAAATTGAATTGAATTGAATTAATGTAGATTAGTCAGAAGGAGGTGAATCATTTTCTCGAACAGCAGCACTGATAACAGTTTATGTTTAATTGAATGCTGTTTAGTTTCTAATGATGAAGTAACATGGGAAAGCAGTCAGAACAGACATCTCTGTACATTCTGACGGATTACTGAGTGTCCTAATTTAATTACAGAGAAGAAGAAAGATGATGGTGAGGGAACGACTGTTTTTAGATGCTGTAACGACATTAATGATAACAGCTACTGGGTTTAATATAATTCTATAACATTAAATATACTGTAACTATAAATGGATGTCATTCTTTAATAAATAATAAACTGTCATTATTGGCATTGCTGTGGTGTAAAAGGAATAAAACATTTTGGACTGTGCTTTTACTGAAAAATAAATAAATAAGCGTTGTGTCAGGCCACATTACACCACCTCATCACTGATTATTTTACTATAACATACCCCAATCAGCCATAACATTAAAACCGCCTGTTTAAACAGCTCTGACTCATTGAGGTTTGACCTCCTTAGGACCACTGTGAGTGATCTATCTCCAAAGTCCTAGCACCAGATCTGTCTGTGGGATTGGAGAAGATGGTCCTCACTGCTATGCCCCTTCACCGGGTCCCCAGTTGTCCTTCCTTGGACCACTTTTGGTAGGTACTAACCACTATATACCAACAACACCCCACAAGACCTGCTGTTTTGAAGATGATCTGACCCAGTAGTCTAGACATCACAGTTTGTTTTTTGTCAAAGTAACTCAGATTCTTATACTTACCCATTCATTCTGCTTTCAACACACCAATGGTGAGAACTGATTGTTTACTTGCTGTCTAATGAATCCCACCTGACTTGAGCAGTTCCACTGCAAAGAGATAATCAATGTTATTCCCGTCACCTGTCAGTGGTTTTGTGGTTTTAGTGCTATGGCTAATTGGTGTATTAATCAATATGTTTTCATATATATCAGTGTCTTTCACTGGCCACATTTTGGAGTCTTTGGAGGTTATAACCTGGAGTTGCTTTAATTGGTCAGTTATATTACATGGTAATAAATTAAAGTTGGATGTTAATTACCTGAATGTACTGAATGATCAGGTCATGTCAAGGGATTTTTTCCTTCCTTGGTGGTACAGACATATCATATCCCCAGACAACAGTGTCAAGATTCATCAGACTCATATAGTGAAAGAGTGATTCAGGGATAATGAGGAATCATTTCCAGACATGGGTTGGCCTGGAGTCCTGACCTTAACGCTGTAGTTCCACAAATATTAAATAGATCTGGAAATAGTCTATTTAACAATAAAAAAAAAGAAATTAAAAGCTTTAAGAATCTTAATTTAACTCACACACTAATAACCCCACTAAAGACTAAATCTCATAAGAATAATTTAATTAGCAAATTACAAAAGCTCACTAATCTACCATTAACTAATCAGACATAAAAAAAAACCATTTTAAACATGATAAAGACAAGCATGCTATTTTAATATTATTATAATAGTGCAGTATTTTATTAGTCTTGTTGTTGTTTTTTCCTTCCACAGATCTTTTTTGTAGTAGTTACTTTGTATTTTTCTTGAATTTATTGGTTATCAAAATCAATATCTACACTCACAACCGCTGAAAAATCAAAACCCTGACTGTGTGTCATCCTCGATACCCAATACTTCTTTTCCATCTACATATCTGTAACAATTGGATTTGAAATGCAGTTGAAATACAGCTCTATCAGTGTCTATTCCTGCTCCTCGTATGATCTTCAGTGGATTCTGCTCCAGGCGTTTAGCTCTATAACACATTACAGTACCAGCCCATACCACTTTTAACAATATTTGTTCAGCTCTGGGTGTGTGTATATATGCACTACTTAAATAAAAACACAAGGATATCAGATACTACACTGCTGTTCAAAAATTTTAGAATCACACAGAATCAGTGTTTTTGCTTTTTTTATGTATTTGTTTATAATAAGATTGATCAGAAATACAGTCTGGACCTTGGATATATTATAAATGGTATAGATGGAAAAATTTGCTGCTTTCTAACAGAATATCAACAAAGGCTGCGTCTGAAATCGCGTACTCAAGCAGTACAGACTGAATTTGAAGCAGTGTGCACTGTTCTACTGTTAAAGCAGTACGCAATTCCAGTATTGAGTGAGCAGTATGCACAGCCTCGAACACACTAGATCCGCCATCTTTCCAATGTCATGTGACGCATGACGTCACATCAAAGCCGTTTTTTAATCTTCAAATATACTTTTTTTAACCTTATATATATATATATATATATATACATACAGTACATTAGAAATTATCAATATAGAAATTATTTAAATAAAAATAGTTTTATGTTACTTCTCTTCAGTTCTGTCTGCGCTGCTCGAATTGCATTATGGGACAGAGCAGTGTGCATGGTTCGCATACTGCAAAATGTCTCCCGATGCAGTGTTTGTAAACTGACTTGAATAAAATTTAATTTCATCAATTGATCTGTTTGTTTGTCAATTTTTTAAATTGCATATTAATATAACATTATGTAAAATATTAGCCAACAGTAATCACTGGCTGATATATTCCACTTCCTGACAGGTGCAACAATTAGATAATCAATGTTATTCACTTAATAAATGAGGAATTGTGATGGTTAGCCAACTGGGTCAGATCATCTCCAAAAGCACATGTCTTCTGGGTCCGTCTGCTCAGTGTGCTCTTTTTCTGATGACCGTTTTCAGTAATGAATGTAAAGGATTACAGTTTAATATTGTGTCTCATTACAGTCACTAACTTCATAAAAAACATTACTTGCATTAATGGCACAGATTTCCTGAGCCGTTGTCTGTTACTGCTGCAGTTTGTCTCTTGTCCTAATTGTCCTATCACATTAGGATCAAATATACCTCAGAAATAAATCAGAACTGCACCACGAATGCTTCAGAGTTTTCGGCTAGTTATCAGTGTCATATAGATTTAGTGGTCAAATAAGAGGTTATCTTAACCTCTGACAAGGACTTTTATTTATTTATTTATTTATTTGTTTGTTTGTTTATTTATTAAAATCTTTTTTGAACTTTTTTTTTTGTAGATTTTATTTCAGTACATTTGTTTGGGTTTTAGAATATAATTTAAAGTAAAGTCATTAATGGGAAACCGTAATAGGATTACATTTTTCAGAAAGTCATCAGTAAAAGAATCCCATCACAATTTTATTTCAGTAATGATTTAATTCAATTCAATTTTATTTATTTAGCAATTTTAACAATGGACATTGTACCAAAGCTTTACAGTAAATAATGAAAATGGTTATAATGAGTAAACAGGAATGGATTCGTTTTTTAAAGTAACTTTGTAAACACTGAACAACAGTGAACCTGCCTATAGAAATAAATAAAATAAAAAAAATGTATGGATGAAAACTGGCGTGGCAGGTAAACATGTGTGGGTATCCAAATCTGTATAAAAGCCTGTGTGTCATTAACAGACATATGACTTAGAGTTCATAGTCCATATCTCACGTCAACGTACCTTTATAACACAATAATAACAATAGTGCACTTCCCTACTGAAATTAATAGGATAAAAAGGAAGAAGGGATGAAAACGGGAGTCCATATCTCACATTAATGGGATAATTGTGGACTGGACGAGGAAGGAAAACCTGCAAGACTCATTTTTTAAAGTGCTCACTTGCTCTCTTTATTCTGCCCTGACAAGGGTACTTGGTTCTTTATATGACCAGAGATTCCACCAGAGCGGTATTGACTACAGTGCCGCAATACAGCCGGCCCCGGCAAACACACACCTGTCAGAGTCACAGTGAGCACACAAAACCACAAACAACACATGCACAACAAAACCAACGTTCACAACATAAACCAGAACGCACAGGTAAACACATGGTACAACTTGGAACACAAACAGTCACACAAACACAAAGACAAACGCACTCTAGTGTGAAACTAGAGAACTCCCATGATCCCCCGCACCCACCAACCATCGACGCCACAACATTCACATTCCCTATGGAAAAGAATGGAATAAAAAAGAGGTATAAAAACGGGTGTGGCAGGTGAACAAGTGTGGGTATCCAGAAGCTGAACACAAGTCCCCGTGTCATGAAATGTGGAAACTGATAGCCAGACAAGAAAGTCTTGGAATAATAAGCCATAATAATAAAAGAAACCAACAGAATAATAACTGAAGAAATCAGATATACAAGTGGATTAGGTAAAGATGCAGGGAATGATACAAATACTGCACATATAATTCAAAATAAAAGTGACCAGTATCCAAATGTGCTGTGTCACAAGTGACCGGATCAACTGTCCTGTACATATACAAGTATGCAGTGAGCAGTGTGTGTGTGTCCTGAACTTAATTAGATTACATAAAAAAAAAATTCAAACATTGATTAATCACCATGTTTCATTTAGCTCAAATGACCCTGTGGGTTAACATCCTGATGGAGATGGTTTCAGATACCACAGAGCGCATTCAGAGGTTCCGTGGAGTCCAGACAGGATAGAGCCGTTTTTGTCAGCTGTTTAGGCAGGTGGTGTTAATGTTATGGCCGATCCATGTCTTCTGTTTTTTAAAAAATATCTGGAAAAAATCTCATTTTCATCTCGGATGTCTTGGAAAATGAGGACAACATTGTATCTTAAATTAATGTTAAAATCTTTGCCAAAGAGTTATGTCCCAAACAAGGTCGTCTTGATATGTCACATGATCTGCTATTTTACGATAGCCGAGGACAACATTTCTGCGTACACAAAACTGCATCTGAAATTCACGAGACGACTCCTGAGCTATTAGACGCTTCTCAAGTGAAGTCCATCATCACAGCCGCATCAGCTCAAAGTGGCTCGCTGCGTGCTACGTTAAATGAAGACAATCAGCAATCAGAGCTCTTATACTGTTTTAATGGAAGGTGCACAACTGAACTGATTGGTTTTGTCTGACCAGTAGTTAACTAGCAGACTGAACATAAGGAGTGGGTAATGTTTAAACCACTATCAGGGATCTGTTTCTCTGTGACATGTGCATCACAGCTTATACAAGCACTCAGGGGGTCACAGAGGGGTCAGGACGCTGGAATAGCACAGTGACACACTGCCGATCCATTAACATGATGATTTCACTTCACAGGAACTGTGACAGAGTGACGTCCTCGAAGACATGCTCTGATGGGGAAGAGTTCGAGTGAGCTGAATACACACACACACACACACACACACACACACACACACACCAAGAGAGTAATGTTATGTTAGCTAACTACAGGGTGAGTCAAAAGTCTCAGGACACATGACCACATTCTCATTGGCAAAACTTGCCCCTGGTCCGGCTTTCAAGACGGCAGCCATTTTCGGACATTTCCTGGGGTATTCAGATATGTCATGTCATTTCTGAAATAAAATGTATCCTGACTGTGAAAGACTGTGATCATTTATATGAACTGTGTTCTTGCCAGAGTTCGTCTTGTTGGTTGGTCCACGCAGAACACAAAGCAGTTCACAATCTTCTTTCTCAAAGTTTTGTTTTGTAGATGCTTCCAGCTTGTCCTCATGACTTCCTCTTGCAGTCTGATTGGCTGTTGCTCATGGACGTTCTAGAGTCTTGCAGCTCTGACTTTGTGCCAATACAAACATGTTTGTAAATCTTAGCATGCTGGGGAAGGCTCAAAGACTGGGACAGAGCCCAGACAAACATGAGCGGAGATTCGACCCTGACTGGGCAAGACAATCAGCTAACGACGACATGGTGACAAACAACTGAAGCAAGACGAAAGGCTTGTTTGTGATGAACTGTGTCTCACCTTGGTGGTCAGTAAGAGTTGCCTGTTGCAGTTTTGCAGGAGGTCGGAAAAGAGTCGTCAAATTAAACAGTCACCACCTGCAATCCAGATCTCACAGTGTTTTATGTTTTTAGCTCTACTGTACAGTGCTATAAAAAACAGTTATGATATAAAATACAAAAGCCATTTTAAAGTGAACTATTTGCCTACTGTGCTTAGACACAGAGGAATGTGACCTCCGCATTTAAACCATCAGTGCAGTAAAACACACAAAAACCGGTGGACACACTCGCCCAGAGTGGGGGACAGCCCCAAACCACGGCATCCAGGGAGCAGCCTTGCTCAAGGGCACCTCAGTCATGTCTTGCCCTGTGCAGGGATTGAACCTGGGACCTTCCAGTCACAAAAGTGGTTCTGTAACTACTAGGCCACAGCTGCTTCAAATCTGAGTTCTTTTAAATAAATAAAATGAGAAGTAAGACCAAGGCCATCAGAAAGCTCTCAGGTTTGAGCTCCGCAACTGACAAGACTTGACTGAAGTGCCCTTGACCAAGGCACTTAACCCTCAACTGCTTCCTGGGTGCTGCAGATAGGGGCTGCCCACCGCTCTGGGCATGTGTGCTCACTGGCCCCTTAGTGTGTGTGTCGTGTGTCTCACTGCATGAATGAGTCAAGTGCAGTCAATCTCACTGCACAGTGGTCAGAAGAGTAGTTCACTTAGAGTAAGGAAACATCAGGTACTCTGTTCTATTCATAAAATGATAAATAGAGATAACTAGAGAGCCTGACATTATTAATGTATATACAGTATAGAATGTACAGTATAGGCTTATGTCGAACGAGGCGACAGGATGCTGAGTGTTACTGTTCCTATATATGAACACTGATACTAGTAAAATAAGATACAGGTACCTGTGACTGGGTCATGCAATATGCAGGGGCTGTTGGGTAGTGTCGTCACAAACAGGTCAATACATTTAGTATTGGATATTATTCTGGTCCAGTCTGTGCTTGAGTCTGTGATTATTACTAAAATTGTGTTTAGCAATACACTATAAATCATAATCATGTCCGATTTACTAACTGCATCTCATCATGGTGGTGAGAAGCCACCAATAATTCTATATCTTCACACTGTAAATTATCATGATCTACTGGTTTAGCTCCTTACTTGGATAAGGTACATGTGTAAAATAATGTAAAACATGTCTGGGTCTTATAATAAGCCTGATGTATTTCTGTTGATCCATACAGGATGCTTATAGAGGCAACGACTGTAGGACTAAACATTCTGTGTGCTTTATGACTTACAGATACAAACATCTCTCTCTCTCTCTCTCTTTCTCTCTCTCTCTCTCTCTCTCTCTCTCGTCCTTTGTAGTTTGACAGCAGGAGGTCTAAGATCTCATTAGTGTGGTTCCCACTGGTGATTAACCTTTACTTTGCCTTGGTCAAAATGACTCATTTTTGTACTTGAAAAAAGTTAACAATGCAGAGGTCAAATTTCTTCTTCTTCTTTTTTTTCTTTTTCTTCTTCATCTTCTTCTTCCTCTTTTTGTTCCTCTCCTCCTCCTCTTCTTCCTCCTCCTCCTCCTCCTCCTTTCTTCTTCTTCTTCTTAGTTTTTTTTATTCTTTAAGTAACACCTACATAAACACTATATGCTGCCATTTATAATAACACCCTATTCTACCCTGTTCTATTCTATTCTATGGTTGTGCTGGCATATGTAACTATGGCTTAATTGTGTATACAACCCCTGGCAAAAATTATGGCAAAATTGTGAAATCAACACTCGAAGAATTTCCTTTGTTTTATTTTGTTAAAATAAATAAATCTCAGAGACATGCCACAAAATGTATCTTGCCATAGGGCAAA
>JAOVVF010032130.1:0-11090 GCA_028565595.1 Duopalatinus emarginatus | reverse complement strand
TTTATGTTTGTGGTTGTAATGTGACAAAATATGGAAAAGTTCAAGGGGTATGAATACTTTTGCAAGCCACTGTATTTCCACCGGTAAAACCAAGTGTAGTTTATTCCATTTGAAGTACAAGCAAGCAAGAACAAGTATAGAATGAGCATATTGTCATGGTAATGGCAGTGAGTGTGTACAAAAAAACAACAAAAATACAAAAATAACACTCCCTACTCACCCCCTTTCCATGTTGCCATACTAGTGAGCAGGTGAATATATTCTGTCCATTCATTAAAGCACTACCTTCACCTACACCAATGTGATATGCATAACAGTACTAAAACCAGAAGCTTTGTACCTTGCATTTGTATATAAGAAACTGCAGAACCCTCAATTAAAAAATATCTACATTAGTTCTATATGTGTGCATAGGTGCATTTTACCTGTGTCTTTCATTATTGACCACCTCAAAACACACTCATTAGTTGTGTCACTCATAAGATTTTTATTACATTCACATTAAAATTAACACAAGACTATAAACCTTTCTAAAGTATGAGAATATGAATTGCCTTAATATCTGTGAGGTAAACATGCAGGAAAAACAAATACATGAGTTGGTCTACAATAGAACAAACTCTATTCATAATGTTTAATATCTTGTCCTATTACTGGTTCATGTGGGGTGCTAGAGCCTATCCAAGCATTCACTGGCCAGAAAGGCAGGGGTCAACCCTGGGCAGGTCACCAGTCCATTACAGGGTAGACACACAGACAGACACAGTCACACCTAGGGGCAACTAGTATCTTCATTTAACCTGAGTTTATGTCGGGAACCAGTAGAAACACAGGGAGAAACTCCAAACAGAAAGGTGCTATCATTCCACCTTCTGCTCTTTAGCATCTACAAAAAACGAAGTGACAATAGCAGTACAAGTGACTATCTAAAATTGCAACACAATTCCAACAAACTATAGAGTAACCATGGCTGGGATGACTATGCTGTACCAGTACAGAATTTAAATTTGCTTTAAAATTCTTAGATCACACCAAGGGTGTGTAACCAGGATTAAATATTGTATTGTGAATTTTTTATATAGCATTTAACTTTAAGATAATAATGAGCTACCAGGAGATGGCAGCATTTTTTTAACACCATCTAATTCAACAGCTTTCATAGGATTCAAGTCTGTAGAGCTCGCTGGTCGATTAAGCCCAGTAACATCATGTTCAGCAAACTATTTGGTAGTAGTTTAGGCATTGTGGAAAAAGTCCTGCTGGAAACTCCATAACATTTGTCAGCAGATGAAAGCATGAAGTGCTTTAAAATCTCCTGGCAGATGTCTGATAACAGGTCCAAATAACATCACACTAGATTTCAGACACATCAGATACTCAGGAGTGATATTAGGAATGTGTGCAGTTGTAGCCCCTTTTTAGAGATGCCTGTGCATGATGGCCGTTTATGCACCTTCTAATTAGAAATTAGCATGTTCTTCACAACTTTAACCCATTTTGAACCAAAGTAAGGCATAACATATGTCATATTTAATGTAATTAATAGAAAATACATGACAGTTTACTATTTTAAATCAAACTTTTTCACAGTATTTTATTTTTTTTAGATGTACTAGCATTTATAATGAACTAAGACGTGGAGAGTTAATATGCTACAGAATGAGACCTCCAGCTAAAAAACGCTGAAGTTGGTATTGTATAAAAAAACAAAGAGTACTACAAAGAGTAGTACTGACTTTATTATGGCACTCTCAAAATATTCTCAGCATGTTACCCTAACCCATAACCAATGTTGCCCATTAGATGGCAGGTTAGGATAACAGTAGGATAATAAATAAATGTAGTAGGGTAGTGTACAATGCAGGAATTCGACCACACATGACTTTGCACATTTAGTTTATAAGTACATTCCCATTCAACCACTAGTACCAACAAAACAAGCACTGAATTAAATCCTACATACCACCTAATATAAGTACCACCTAAGTGTCAAATACATAAATACAGAGGAATTCTAGTACCTAACTTGTGATAATTGATGTCTATATATTTCAGTATTTAAAACAATGTGAAATCACAAGGGGTGTCCATTAGGTGGTGCTTAGCCTTTAAAATCTCACTGGTGCAGGAGATCAGGCTCGACTGACATTATAGTCAAATAGTTTGATCTGTTTTCAATCATAGAAGTATTCAGGTCTTTTTTTTAATGTCAGCTTTCTTAGTAGAAACATCTGATACAGGTAAGGTCAGGTAAATTCGCACAGCTATGTTAGGGAAGACACTTTGGGGCTATCATTCTGTTGATGTCATTATTACACTTCTAGGCAGGAAGTCACTTGCTATGTCACTACAGAACAACAGAAGCTGACGTTCATGCTCTTGAAACACCAATTCTGGGAAGTTAGGGGACAAGGCTGTGCCAGACCCTATATTGGCTATATAATTGTTGTTCTGGGGATCATCTAAATCCTTTCTGAATAAGAAACCATAAGTTTGATATTTTGCTGAAAGATCCTCTATTTTTCTTTTTCTTTTTTAATTTATTTATTTATTTAAAATTTATTTCCTGGGTTTTATTTGTGTTTCATGTTAATTTAATCAAAATGTGACACAGACGTTTTTTTAATTGTGGGAGGTAAACTGCACAGGTGATGGTTTAGATAGAAATCATATTGATCCTGATCCAGCCTCCAGAGACATCCTACATAATATGGTTGAAACACATGACCTAGCTAATGTATGGCACTCTATGTACAATAACACTTGGCTGTATACATGGGAACACACATTGGAACTTTTTCAAACAAACCTTGTAAATGATACTAATTTTAGACTGTTTTACAAAAAGGTCTACAAAAGACAATTTTAGTTCACTGCAAAAGTATTGTAACCAGTATGAGACAGAATGTGACAAATAGCAAGAGAGATTTTATTTCTTTAGAGAATAGTAGACTCCAAAGGGGATCACTTATTGACCACTGTGCTTGTACACACAGGGAAATTTCACCTCTGCATTTATCCCATCCATGCTGTGAAGCACTAGAAGGCAGTGAACAAACTTCCCAGAGTGGTGGGCAACCCTATCCATTGTATCCGGTGAGCAGTTGGGGGTTGCTAGGCCTATGGAAATATATTATTTTTATTGGCTGCACTCATGATCATCCCCAACAGTTCATTATTGAATGTGTGTTGCATATGTGCACAGCTGTTTTGGATGTCTCACTTGGTTAGATGAATAAGACAGGCCGGTACAATGCTCACTAAACGGAGACTGCTAAGGGAAGTACTGGCCTTTACATAACAGGTACTGGAAGATGTTTGGAATGTATGGGACAGCTATTCTCATATGTAATAAAATTATTTACAAATATTAGGTAGGTGGAAAAACACATGTATTATTTGTTACACTGAATTATGAATTATTTTGTGCATTGCTCCACATCTAGTGTGGCCCAGCCCCACCAGCCCTTAATGAAAGAACTGCTGCATCCTGCCATGCTTGAGAATGGTAACATCTCAGAGTTTAATTTTGGGGCATTTGAAATTGCTGTTATGTGAACAGGCATGATAGATCTTTGACTGTAGTTGATCAAAATTGAAGCTGTTTTCCTTGCCTGCCTTGTGACCTTTGTAGTGTAGGTTTTTTGTTTAGCATTATAAGTGACAGCAAACAAGTACCATGACTGTTTGTGCAATGAAATGCTAAAAAATGCTAATACCATGACTCAATAGCTGTGTAATACTTAGTAGCTGATAGAATACTGGACAGCAGTGTGTGTGGAGCAGGAACAATATGTGTTTCATTAGCACACTATTTACTTGCATAAGTTACCATTTTTTACCGGATTTACTTTTGTAACTGGAACAATTTGTGTGTTGTATGGACCTTTTGTTTTAGAATGTACCACTGCCCATACTAAACCTTGAATGGTGGCCTAATCCCTTTTATGACTGCTATACTTAAAGGATACTGTTTCTGACAAGGAAATTTTACATTTGATTTACCCTTTACCTGCACTTGCCCAGCTGTACCAGCCCTACATGTGTGCGATGTATCGTATATAACTTGTCAGGTATCAATTTAAGTAAATGCTCATGTGTAGTATTGAGTAGGTATAGGTGATTGTGTGCATCTATCCAACCCACCATACAGCAATTTTTCAGCAACTACCCTACCAACTTGTTTTACTGCTATGGTATAATGTGACCCATCTGTAGACCTATGGATGTAAGGATTATCTTTGCACACCCAATTCATTTCCTTTACTGCTTTTATCATACAATTAAAGTATTTAGGGTGGTGTTCTTTGGAAACCATCAATAAACATGAGGGACAGTGTTCTGCACATCAAACAACAGAGTATTTTCCTTTCCAATTTTGCTTCTGCCTTCACACACGCTGGTACTATTGTAATATCTTCAGCTTAGTGATTAAATGTGTTTCAGCCAATCTTAACCAATAAACTGTGTACATGTGGCAGGATGTGTTTTCTTTTTAATTGTCCAGTCAGCATCATCTGCCACACTGCATTTAAAAAATTGACCAGAATATCTTAGGGTGTATATTTCATAATATCAGCTTTCACTTCACACTGAATGTCACTTAATTGTGATATTAACAATGGTGATGGTAATATTTGCAGAATATAACATGGGAATTACTGACTTTTATTCTTCAATGTGTAGTTCAAGTGGTTCAGTAATAAGTTCTCATTTTTGCAGTTGAGAGGGGGAGATTCATGCCTTGTGGGCTGATTCGCCAGTATTCACCAGAAACAGCATGATTTGCTAAACATTAACAGAAATTAATGCCATGTTGTGGCAGTTAGTGGTGATTTATTGCATTGTCGACTGCTGAACAGGGGTGACTACAGATGCTTGTGTTTTAGTTCTATCCTTTTTTTCTTTGTAAGTTCGCCTAATTGTGCCTTAGACAGTTGGGTTGCCAGTTTTTTCATGGTCTCTTTTTATTGATTCTTCTTTCTGTATCTTTCTTCCCAGTCCACATTGCTTAGTCCCACTACTTCATCGAGTCTTGCACTTTCTTTGGCAAACACTTTTTCAATATCACTTCTACAGTAAACAGTAATCACAATAACAGTCTTAGATATCTGCCAGTCTCATTTTTATTGAAAGGGACTGATGTGTTCAAGGAAGCATACATCTGCCTTCCGGGACATGTTCTCCAGTTGTCCAGGATCCAGGAAAGAACAAACACTTTTCTTTTCTTTAATAACATTTTCCATTGCAGAATTGCCCACTGAATATGATAGTATAGCCTCTACATAACCCATTAGATGCAGAAAGCCCTGACCTCAACCTCAATAATTATCTTTTTAGCTATTTGTGTATTAACATGCAGGCTCCAATATTTGGGCAGTGTTCTCTTGTGTTAGGCACAGTACTCATCTGGGCTCCAAGGCAGTACTTGTCCAGGCTACTCCTGAAGGCTATGGCACTTCACAAACCAAAAGCTGTACAAACCCTTAGTGATGAGCTGCAATGAATGCTTATGTATGGGCACACCTGGGTTTCTACAAGGCCTAAACCACACAGGTTCCTATTCAACACATATCTTTTCAGCGTTTATTTTTCTAACACTTACTTTCTTTTGGACTTTGTCTACTGAATTAAATAAAGCACCTGTAATTGTGTCCGCATCCCAGTCTCAGCAAGCCAGCTCTCGGGGGCAACTTTCAGGGGAGGCTTGTTGAGGAACATCAGCAGCATCTGGCAGAGCTGGATGCATGTATCCAGCATTTTACCCAGGTAATGCCCCATCACCCCCATCCCCCCAAGTCTGTGACCTGTCTAAGTTTCAAGTTTCAAAGTTTTATTTGTGACATACATAGTCATACACGGCACAACCTGCAGTGAAATGTCGTCCACAGAATATAAACTAGGTAGTAAGTAAACAAATAGTAAAATATAAAATAAGATTAATATATATATATGTATGTGTGTATGTATGTGCAAAAAAAATTGCTGTTGTGCAAGAATGCAGCTTTTGGATAGGTCTAGTGCAAAAATGCAGTTCGGTTGTGTGTGAGAGTGAGGTGGTGTGGGAGTGTGAAGTCCCTTAGACGTCTTAGGTGGTAAAGACGCTGATGTGCCTGCTTTGTGACTGCATTGATGTGGCAGGTCCATGATAGGTCCTGTGAGATGTGAACTCTCTACCCTTTCCACTGCCGTACTGTTGATGAGGACAGAGTGGTAGCTCCTCTCCTGTTTTCTGCTGCAGTCCACAATCAGCTCCTTTGTCTTGCTGACGTTGAGGTGGAGATTGTTGTCCTGGCACCAGTTCTCCAGGTGTCTAATCTCCTCCAGGTAGGCCCTCTCGTCATTGTCTGAGATTAGGCCTACCACAACAGTGTCATCAGCAAACTTGATGATGGTGGTGGAGCTGGAGGTGGGCACACAGTCAGAGGTGTACAATGAGTACAGCAGAGAGCTCAAGACACAGCCCTGGGGGACTCCAGTGCTATGGGTGAGGGTGTGTGAGACATGTTTGCCTACACACACAGCTTGTGGTCTGTCTGTCAGGAAGTTGGAGATCCACTGACACAGGGATGGGTGGAGTTCCAGATCTTCAGAGTTCAGAGTTTGGTTCAGAGTGTGTCCAGGTGTGAAAGCATTGTGTGGAGCAGGTGGCATATCCTGATTATTACTCCAAAGAGCCTGCCGAGTGCCAGGGATTCCTCCCCCCAGTAGTCCATGCACTTTGTTCATCGGGAAGGGCTCTTACACAGTGCTTAGTTAGCCCGGGTAATTGGGCTGCTGTCTGGCAAAGCACAGAAGTGGTCTTTTATAGTGTTCACAGTGTTAATCAGGGAAACCTGCAGAATATAATACAGTAATTATACAGTTTATATTATGTGCTTATCTTAATAGTATGAGTTTGACAGGCTAGTACACAAAATATGAACGTACTACACTATTTCTTACTAACAGGAAGTGCTGAACCATTGCTATGGCAACACAGGTCCAAGCAGGTTGGACTCTTAGGGCTGCTTTGGAGAAGGTTTTCTTCAATTAACAAATCAACAATTAACAAATTTACAAATCAACAATTAACAATGAATTAAAAATGATCAATAACTGTAGATTTGATAATATCAAAAAATAATCAATGAAATGTCATGTTTTCTTCTTATTTTATTACAAATATCACACATGGCACTATTATTTATCTGATTCATCTGTTTTGCCATATATATATATATATATATATATATATATATATATATATAAACGGATTACTAAATCGAAGGGAACGGTTTAATAATTCAAGAGAATAATTTAGTAAATTAAGGGAATGAATTAGTAATTTGTGGGAATGATTTACATGTCTAAATATTTTTTTTCTACCACTATACTTCAGGGGCTCCATAGTAGTATTCAGTCTTTGTCTACCTGATTTAAATAAAGCATTTGCAATTGTGTCTGCATCCTGTTTCAGCAAGTCTTTATACATGCCACTTTAACAAACAGTTCAAAAAAGCACAAGTCAGGCAATCATCAGACAACAACAAACAATGTAAAAGCAAGATCTAAGACTAATATTAATAAATAATATAGTGCTAATAGTGCTATAGTTGTCTATCTATCTATCTATCTATCTATCTATCTATCTATCTATCAATATACACACACACATCAGTTAACTATGTACTGATTGCACATATCTTTATCATTGTTTAAAACCACACTTTTTTTACATTATTAAGATAAAGACATCTCAGGAATTACGTCATACTCTGTAGCACATGCCTCATTAGTGGCTGCACAAACATGATAAAAAAAAAAAACAGACGCTCCCTATTCTGTCACAGTTTCAAGTTAAGACATTCAGCACTCACAAACTTTTTTTTTCTCTGCAGGATACAGACATCATCATCCAGTGTTATAAAAGGGTGCTTATGGTTTAGAAACGTATTATTATTATTTGGATTACAAAAATAATGTGGTATGTTCCAGTGTCAATGATACACATTATATTTGCTTACATAATAATGCTTTTGAAAAATAGTTATACTAGTTAATAGTTAAACACCTAAAACTGCCATTTGTGTTTCCTTTTGGTTTCCTGTTTCATGAATCGTAAAACAGGTTGGGCTATCTCAGATGCCTGTCAAAGATGTAAACACAAACAATACACTAACACACACTTGGTTAGTGAGAGTGTGGAGCAGGAGGATGTCATCCAGAAGACAAGCTTAAGACCTGATGCCTTATGCTGATTTTATGTCAGATGCCCTATTTAAATGATCTGCCTGCCCTGTTATATATGTTAGCATAATGTGTTCCAGATCATACAGTCCCACAAAACATGCGATGATTTGTGCAGAATCAATCAGGGGACAAAAGAACTAATTAATAACAGCCTACATGCATTTTACCCTGATTCTACTGCTGTTACACTGGTGCAAAAGCAACTAATAACACCAAGTTTAGAACGCCAGATACTGAGCCCTCTGGTGACAAGTGTGGCAAATAAATGTGACACCAGTTTGTGTCTGAATGCCCCAGATACTCTTATCATACACATGCGTGATCGGCAGAAAGTCATCTCATGCACATACTCTCCAACATTTTTCTACATGTTGTATTTACTTTTATTTATAAAAATAAATAGCATTATAATGTCTCTCACATTATAATGCACACATATGAACACTTTAATAATGTGGATTATAATGTGGACATAATATTATGTCTGAAATTCACAAGTATCAGTATTTTAGCAATAAAAAATAAATAAGAACAAGTATAGTTTGTGAAATACCACTTTAATAAAATGCCATTATCTCTTAATAATCTAAAGTGACTACAATAGAATACAACAGTACAATTTATACAATAGTATAAATTGACATGAGCGTAGGGGAGACCCACTGGTAATGACATCATCGTGGGTATAATACTAACAGTAGGCTCTTACAGATATCTTCTGCTCAGGAGTGTGTGTCTGATCACCATGCGTGAGATTGTTCACCTTCAGATCGGACAGTGTGGGAATCAGATCAGTTCAAAGGTATGTTATAGCAAAATTGTTATTTTAATTTTACCTACATTGCCCCTCCATGTCTTTTTATTGTTTTTAAATATTTTTAAAATATTATCATATTCAAATACACTGACAAAACACAGTTAAAACTTTTGGCTGTATAAACATGCCAAGTTTTTGAACTTAGGTTTATTATGTTGAACAATAAATTGTAATAGCATCCAGTGTCTGCAGTATTAATGAAAAGCTAATTATAATGAAAGGCGGCTGCAGGTATTATGATGTATGACTTTTTGTATTTCTGGTTAAACTTGAAATAGGTGTAAATATAGTTGTTTTATGTTATAAAATTAGGTTAATATAATGCCTCTGCAAAGTGACAGTGTGTTTCCCTTTATCTGAGTTTAGTGAATGATAAACAAGAGAAAGAAGCTAGAAATGCTGTGTTCTCATTAACAATTTATAGTGTTGGGAAATAATTATGGAATCAAATTGATAGCTTCATATTAAATAACTAAAATAATTTTTATTAGTGTAATGCCATGGATTATCTCAGTGTTGATTATTTGATGATTTAATGATTTGATCATTTAATTGTATGTTCTCTTCATTGTAATGTGTAAACAATTTCTAAATAATTTTAAGAAGTTGTGCTTGTATTTCAACATTATGTTTTTAAAGTTCTGGGAAGTTATCACTGACGAACATGGTATCAATGCAAAGGGAATCTATGAGGGGGACATGGATGTTCAGCTGGAGAGGGTCACTGTCTACTTTAATGAAGCAAATGGTAAGATATTTCAATTCAAATTTATGATGCTTTGTAATTAAATGTTTGGGTACAGTGATGGTATCTGTTTAGCTGTAGAACTGTTGGAATTTGCAGACACATATTATATTCAGGATTTTAGAGTGTCTATCAAATACAACTTCAGTGTTTTTTTGTATAAAGACTTTTTAATTTTATTTATTTATGCTTCTTGAACTCAACTTTTTTCTTGACACCATGTTTCTCAAGTCATTTATAGTTGTAAAGCAATACCCCATAAAGATTTTGAACACTAGTATAAGCAGAGATGTAACTAAATATGTGTATATATGTATAATAATACAGATTCTGATATAGACAGTAGTGCATTTTATGTATTATTAGTGGTTTCCTTCAGTAGCCCATCTGCTTAACCAGGCACCAAATTAAACCATATTGTATCACATTTCTATATGCAAGTTAATTAAATATTCTTCATTTTTAAATTGATCTATAATCTATAATTAAGATTATAATTTATCTATAATTAAATAATAACAATTCTAAAAACTATTTTAGGTGGCTATTGTTGTCAAATATAAACAACAGTTTCCTGATTTGGGAAAGACATTGAACGATAGTTAGCTTACTGAGTCACATTAGAACTTGACTGAAAAGTTATATTCAGAAAATAAATTGTGGATTAAAAATAATTATTTTACCCATAGCCCTGTTTTAGTCAGTGTCTTCCTGTGATTACAGGCACATAATGATAAATGATAAATGACCTTAGGATTGATAAAGTGTTTAAAATCCATTCAAAATCTGTATACAGTTATTTGGGGCATATAACAAATACATAAGATTCCCTCTGTCCTCTGAAAGTATTGGAACATCAGAGCCAAAACATTGCTATACACTGATCACATTTTGATTTGGTAAAAGTTGAATATAGGAGATACATCAGAATCCAAGAATTCTGAACAACATAGACCATTGCACCTTTTAAAGACAACTCAAATACCCAAAACATACTACCAACACAATAAACAATTTTGTCAAAAGGAGAACAATTGGCCAAGTTAATTACCAGATGTTAACCCAGTTCAGCAGGCATTTACAACATGAAGAGGGGACTGTATGGGAGAAAACAAAACAGCAGTACAAGCCTGAAAAAACATCACAAAACAACAGGTGATGTCAATGGGTTGCCAGATTTATGTGGTTATTGCAAGCAAGGGACTTGTAACTAAGTATTAACATTTACATTTACATTTACGGCATTTGGCAGACGCTCTTATCCAGAGCGACTTACAAGGTTATTGGTATTACAGG
>JAOVVF010032127.1:0-11098 GCA_028565595.1 Duopalatinus emarginatus | reverse complement strand
AAACACACACACACACACACACACACACACACACACACACTCCTATACATGTGACTCCAAAACGCTTAATCTCAGGGTTTTTTAAAGATGGCCGTCAGACCTACAGCAGTATAAAAGTGTTCTTACATTTTATCATGGTTTATGTTTCTCTTTCACCTTAAATCTTTTCCTGTAGGTTAAACCCGACTTACGTCCCGAGTCTCGATCTATATCATCTATCCTTCATCAGCCCATCCAGTCAAAAGATAACGTTACCATGGATAACCATGTTTCCCCTCTGTTAGATTATGTTACGTTAGAAGAGCTCGGTGTGTTACTGGGGGCTAATCTTTATATTGATATGATGGACCCAAGATGGGTCTTAACAACCTTAAGATTAACATAGCCACGCCCCCAAATTAATTAAAACATTAATTAAACGTCGATTAAGAGTGTTCAAGGCTGTCAGGTAGAACATGATGAAACTTTTATATTAAACTGCAAGTGTGTTGTTTCTTACCACTAACCACACTTCCTGCACTTCAACACCTACAGCCACAGAAGTGTGTGTGTATGTGTGTGTGTGTGTGTGTGTAAGATAATATCATAGCTAAGGAAAAACTCTTCCATAGAAACATACAAATGTATTAGAAAAGAGCAAGAACACACACACACACACACACACACACACACACACACACACACACACCACAAACACCTTTCACAACACCAGCAGATGTAAACTGAAACTAGCAGCATGGTGGTCCAGCAAAACCGGAGATACAAACACGGAGGTAGCGTGTGTGTGTACATTTCTAAAAGAAGCAAACTTTTTTTCATTTTTTTATACAATTATAATTATACAATAAACAGGCTTGAAATTTGTAAAGAGGAAGTAGTTTTATATTTTATATTTAAAAAAAAAAAATCACTGGGTGTCATGGGGCAGCCGTGGGCTTGTGGATAAGGAACCTGCCTTGGGTCAAGAAGGTCCCAGATTTGACCAAACCAAAAAAAACTCGACTGAAGTGCCCTTGACCAAAGCGTCTAACCCCCAAATGCACCTCAGGTGCTGCGGATACGGGCTGCCCTCCACGGGCATGTGTCAAATGCGGCAATCAATTCACTTTCACTTTCATGTTGTTACAGGGGGCACACATGGCTCGAATTTAGGGAACCGGTTTTGTGACCAGACTTTGCCAGTTCGAGCCCCTGTACCAACAAAACATGACTAAAGTGCCGTTGAGCAAGGCACATAAACTCCAAATGCTCCCCAAATACAATGATAAAGGGCAGCCCGTCTCTCCAGACCAGCGTGTTCACCGCCCCTAGCGTGTTTCACTGCACAGAGGGATATAAATTTTATTTCCTATAATAGTATGCTGGGAAATGCTTAATTCCTCTTATACCACAGAGATTTGTCCAAGATTACAATTTTCTGTTTTTCAAGAAATACTACGTACTTTTTTTATCCATTTAATGTTATCAAAAATCTCATTCTAATTAATTACATAACATAAAAATAAAATAATTAGACTTATTTCTATTCATTTTGAATATTGTTTGGTAGAACAAATCACAGGAGTCGTTCATTTTCGAGGTTCATGAACGATCTACAGCCAACTCGTTTGTGATGACATCACTAGCTTCTTCATACCCGCTGCTTACACAATCAGTAACGCTGGTGACAAAACTTACCGCTGTAGTCAGACTGAAATTCCAACTGTAACCTCGGTGTATTTACAAGTTAGCAAAATCGCATTCGATTGCATAAGCCTGGTCATCATATGCGGCCACGTGCATGCAGAATGTCGTGGCATTGGTTTTCATTTCTGTACTTTAGAAAGCATATGAAGTGCACTCGCAATCTCAATAACATCAAAGGAACTGAAAGTCGGCGCTCAGCTGTGTTCAAGGCCGAGCCGAAAGCCAGTAACCGTTACATATCGGATTACACGTGGGTTTCTGTGTGACATTAACTCTCACACACACACACACACACACACACACACACAGACACAAGACTCATCCTATAAACAAGAAAAACGTTGCCCTTATTGTTTTATTATAATGTGAAGTTGTGTAAGAGTGGATCCGTGATGTCATTTTGTTAGAGTCGAGTGTGTGTGTGATTTGAATCCACAGGCCACGTGAGCCTTTGAACGTCCTTTTACTTCTTATTTAGCATTGTTTAGTGAATCATGTCTCGAGTGTAAAACCAAAGCGTCAAACAAAATGACAAATGGTCAAACTAAACTACAAACATGGATGGATGGATGGATGGATGGATGGATGGATTCAACTTTATTGTCATTGCTCAGTACAAGTACAAGGCAATCAAATGCAGTTAGCATCTACCAGAAGTGCAAATAATAGCAATGTGCAAAGTGCAAAAGTAAAAACTGTGCAAATATAAAAAATTAATGTGCAATATCTGAGTGCAAATATGAAAAGTTGTGCAATTGAAAACTAAGCATTAAACCAAAGTGTGAAACTCAACACTATATAAAATAAACTAAACAAGGCAAATTAAATATAAAACTAAACACTAACTAAGAGTCAAACCACCGAACAAGTATTAAAACGAACAATAAACAAAAGTGGCAAAGAAAACACTAAACAAAAGCAAACAAACTACTGAAGTGTAAAACTAAACAAAAATGTCAACATTTTTCAAATTAGAATAAAACTAAGTGTAAACCAAAATAAATAAAACATGAAACTAAAGTGTAAAACTGAAACTGCTGTAAAACAAAACTGACACTTCACTAACCAAATCAACACATAAAACTAAAATCTACAGTAAAGTATAAAACAAAACAAAACTCAAAACTCAAGCAAAACTAAACTGTAACGAATAAATACAAGACTGAGCACCGACCTGTACAGTAAAGACTAAAAACCTGAAATAAAACACTGCAGTCAGCAGTAAACTAAACAAAACACGTGGCCTAGCGTGAGAGAATCGGTCATGTGACCGGCCCCGGGTTTGATCCCCACACAGGGCACAACACCACTGAGGTGCCCCTGAGCAAGGCACCCAAGTCCCACCCCCACCCCCGCTCCGGGCAAGTGTGTTAACTGCCCCCTAGTGTTCACTGGTGTGTGTTTCACTGCATGGACGGGTTAAATGTGGACGTCACATTAATGTGTGTCCATACACAGCGGGCATTAAAAATTTACTTTCACTTTTCACTAAACAATAGTGTAAAACTAAACTATAATACTAGTGTAAACAAAAAGAAAATAATATAAAAAATAAAATATAAAACTTTTTTTTATTTTATTATTTTGTACTTTTGCTTTACTTATTGTTTTATTTTGTCTTTTTGATTTTGTACTTTTGTTTTAATGTTAATGTTTTGATGTGTTGTTGTTTTGTTGTGTGTGATGATGGAGATAAACTAGTCGTTTTAAATCTTCCTGGTTGTGTTCACTACATTAACATCATGTATCTAAACACATCAGTTTCTTCAGGAAGTAAAAAAGCTGCTGACTGACTGACTCACGTAACTTAATAGAGTTAAAGAGGACAATCTGTCATTTTACTGACAAGTGAAACATCATCATCATTTACATCAATAAAAACACCAGAGAACCGAGTACTACACCGAGTGGGGGTGGGGGTGGATCGGGGGAAACTAAAAAGTCACATTTTTCTGTTTCCTTTTTCTTTTTTTTTTACATGCAACACTTTTCACATGCAAATGTGTTCATCACCTTCCTACACACACACACACACACACACACACACACACACACACACACAAAACTTTCCATAGACACAACAATTCATGTAGCTAATTAATGCTAACGTTAACGAACACTAACCTCAGTAACAAAAAGGCAACCTTTTGGCTCAAACTGTCACAATAATATCATACATTCCTACTGACTTCACTTCCACACACACACACACACACACACACACACACACACACACGTGTTACATGTACACACACACACACACACACCGATAAGAACAGACGTTTGCTCAGATTATAACCATGTGAATGTTGAGACTTTATTCACAGAGACATCTGAAAAAGCCTCAGGTTCCTAAAGCTCCGCTCGACACGACACTTCAGGTGAATTCGACTGTTGACACTTTGACAACTTCTGTGTGTTTTCACACCTTTTAATCAGACCTTCGAGTCTGAATCAGAGGGAAATTCAGACCTACGGGTGGTTTGCTCCACCTCCACGTTACACAAATCGAAGAGTTAATAAACATTTACCTGACCTGACCAAAACCTGACCTGAGCACTGAGGAACACATGACCTGGGTAAAGAAAAGATTTAATAAATATATAAATAATGGGTTTTATCATCATATTTCCCAGGTTTGTTTATTTTCTCTGTTTGTTCACATGGTTTTATTTTCACAGCACTACAGCTCTGTCCTTTGGCTCAGTTTAACAGCTCATATCTACAAAAAAAACAAAAAGGGACCCAACCCAAATTACAGGCCATGTCTGATTCACTTTCTGCAGGTGAGTCGATTCAGAGTCGAATCACTTCACTCAGACAAGCAGGAGGAATTAATCCTTCAATGTTTTTTTCTTTTACAATTTGTGGATTTATTATACATTTATACTACATAAATACCACAACAGTCGTTTTCATTTTTTATTTCTCAGCAGAAATAAATACACTAAAGTGTAAGAAAACCTGTTCTAGATGAACTACAGGCTGGTGGTGACTCCATAATTCTACAGGATCCCCTGTTGTAGAAGTACACCAGTCTAATACATGCCAGGTCTCTGACAGGGCGTGGACATCAGCATGCAGACGTATTCTGTAGGTAATAAACACCACACTTACTGCAGAACGCTGGTGAGAGTCATGTGGTCCGACAAGGTTACTAAAAAAAACGATGGCAACCCACCACAGCACTTTCGATGGGGGGGGGGGGGATTCAGTAAAAGGTGAGGTGGTGTCAAAATTGATGAAAAAAAAATGTGGAAACAGAAACACTACACTCCTCAAACTTATAAAGATACTTATATTGGCTCAACTATTCAGCCAAATGACCAACCCCCCCCACCCCCTTCATTTTCACTACTGAAATGAGCCCTTAAAGTAATACCCCACCCCTGTGTGAAACAGAGTCACTCACTGTAGTCCACTGAGTTAGTGATAAGTGAGTAAGTGTTTTCTACCCAGCCGTTAGCTTTAGCTGTAAAGTAGTGTTACCAACCAGCCAGTCGTTCTCAAAAGTGATAAAGTAATAAACTTTTTTATTACATTAAATTATTCCTAATTTTTTTTTCTGACCTGTACGTTCCCATCGAGTACAAATTGAAATGCAAATTAACATAAAGGGATCGTTTAGGCAGATACAGATTTGGGATTATATTCCGGGAAAACACCGCTGCCAGGCGGACACACACCACGGAGCAGCTGAAAACTAATCACCACCTGTATCAGCCTAGTCACACCGCTGTGTTGATGGAAGTTGGGCATTTTCAGGTGCTGCGCAGTCTGTTTGCACTTGGCAATTTTATTTAATAAAAAAGTTTATTTATCATTTTGAGAACGACTGGCTAATAGGCAGCACTACATTACTAAGCTAAAGCTAACAGCTGCACTGCCCGATTAGCACAATGTCTGGACCGACTAAAACACTTAGCAAACTTATCAAACTCAGCGGACTACAGCGAGTGACTCTGTTTTACATAGGGGTGTAATATCTCTTTAAATAGGCTCCCACTGGTCTCCCCAACTCAGGTTGTACCATTCCTCCTCCTCTGTAGGGGGAGACAACCACAGCCAGAGAAGATAAAGAGACAAAAAACATACATATGTAAAAACACCAGTAAAACAACTACTGTATGAAACATACATTATGAACATGACGTCCCTGACGTGTTCGATAACGCTGAGATAGAATGACTAATCCCCAAATTCAGATGAGTGTTCCTCTGACCATAATCTGGTGTCTCTAGACATGTGTGGTGGTCCATTGTCCTGTTAGAAGAGGACAAACCCGTCAGAATGAATACAGGACATGAACAGGTGAAACTCATCACACATAGTGTTCACCTGTCAGAGACGTCTGGAGGTGTCCCAGGGGTCACATGTGGAACGGTGGATAAACAAACCACACACTGTTATGGAGACACCACCAGTCTGTGTGTCCTGTTTGTCATGTTTATTTGTGTATATTAGAAGTTCTGTGTGGTTTATTTCAGCCTTGTGGTGTAACAAACATAATACCAATAATAATAATAATAATAATAATAACGATGATGATGATGTCAGCAGTCGTCAGAAGAAACCTGACTTGGCCGTCACTAGTAATAACTAGTAATTTTTTATTCTAAACACAGAATGGATCTTTAAGCTGTGTTTAGTTTAATTAAAAAGTAACTTTTGCTTTTAGGTTTAGTTTATTCTCATCATAACATCTCATACAAATTCAATTAAAACTGATTTTACAGGCTGTGAAGAAGAAAGAAAAAAACACAGTGTGTGAAAAACACCGGCTAAAGAAAAGTGTGGAGCTAATAATGCTTTTCCTGTCGAAATCTTCACACACACACACACCCTTCCTCCTCTTACACACACACACACACACACACACACCCTTCCTCCTCTTACACACACACACACACACACACACACACACACACACACACACACACAGGACATTAAAGTGGACGCCATGTTCTAAACCCTGCGTTTCTCTGCAAACCGTCGTGAAGATTAAAAAAGTTCAATTACTTGGAATAAACACATGCTTATTTGGGAGGAAACCATATTTTTTCCAACACACACACACACACACACACACACACACACACAGCTGCTGTCTGTAAATCGACTGACCAGTCTGGTCAGGGCAGCAGGAAACAAAACTGCACACAGTGCCACACTGAGACCTTTCCTGTCTCTCTCTCTCTCTCTCTCTCTCTCTCTCGCTCGCTCACCCACCCCTATACTTTCCCTACACCCAAAGCTTTTAGCCTGCTCCATTACAGGGCACCCATATTACACAGTGCTCTCAGCATCTCCTACGTGTCAAACGTCCACCATATTGGAAAGGTCAACATTCACTCATGTGCATGTTTACAGAAACCTGCGTCTCAGCCCTGCTAAAACACACTGTGACACCGTTATATACAGCTTTATTACACAACATATATATACCCATCTCCAAAATAGCATGTGTAAATAAATAAATAAACAAATAAGTCTCTAAAGAGACGTTAACATCTGCTACAGTACTCACTAAAAAAGACTAGAATTAATTAATTCTAAAAAAAATCAGTGTAGAAATCCAAAGTAATTCACACACACACACACACACACACACACACACACACAGCCATTGCTGGATGTTGTTTAAGGTTTCTGTGGATCCTAAACTGAAACCATGTTTTTTTGTAGAAATTGCAGTTAATGTGCTTTAGTCTAAAGCTTGACCCATCCAAGATGGCAGCTGTTATCTTCACCGATGGGAACCTCTTGATTTTGTACATGCCAACGTCATGTATGTGCAATAAAAGATTGACTGGACGCTCTGACACGTCTGCCTGCTGTTTCATCAGTTCTCCTTCATTTTAGTGTGTTCTGGATAGCAAAAAAAAGTGTGTTGTTTGTTAGCAAAACCTCGCTTACAGGATTAGCCAAGCTAGAAACACCACCATCTTCCCCTTTCTCCCACACACACACACACACACACACACACACACACACACGGATTTCACTGAAGGGAACTCCAGTCTCGGTTTTCATTCGAAATGAACTCCACCGTTTCCAGAAGTGACTGCGCTAACCTGGTGTTATGGTTACGGTTTTACTTCCCCATGTTTAACCATCGAAGGAAACAACCGTGACTCAGCATCGATAGATCTGACAGTCCATGTCACCATAGCAACCACATACTTTAAAATTCGCTCGTCCACTGCGGTAATTTTTTTGTGTTATTAACATCTACAAAGATGGTTTATCTTCATCGCTGAGTGACATCATTCAGCAGGTTCATGGTATTACGGTTACTATGACTACGACTAGGTAGTAATATTGGCGTTGTGATGGTTAGAGTGAGCGTGTTGTGTATGGTGGGAGGTACTTCTGAATTATCTGCACATGTTTAATAAAACAGGTCTTTCTGACTTGTAGGTAAATTCAGTCAGAATATAAAACAAAAACAGAGAATATATAAAAATTTCACCAACCACCTGGAAAAAGTCTGCATTTTTCCTGGGAATGGCGAAAAAAAAATCTGTTTTACATTGGAATCCTGGAAAAAGTCTACTTTTATTTTTGGGAATACTGGAATATTCCTAATTTTTCCTGTGACTGCTGGTCAATGTTGACATCTTTCCCTGAGAATCCTGGACGTTTCATGTTCAACTTAACATAAAATTTGTGTTTGTAAATGTTGGAGATTTGTTTTTTAGGGCTCTGATTTGTATAAATCACAAAACCATGACCTGTCATTTAAAATTCTTTTTTTGAGGCCAATTCTACAACTAAGAAAAAAATAATAATAACAAATAAAATAATTACTCTATATTTAAACATAGCCGTAAGCGGCAATTGTGGGTTCAGGCACGAGTGAGCAGCACTTACTGAGGCTCCTTTACAGACCTGTATACAGGAATAGTGTAGAGCAGAGGAGAATGTGAGTGTGTGAGTGTGTGTGTGTGTGTGTTGGGGGGGGGGGATGGGCAGCTGGAGCGGTAGTTTGAGTGATTCTCTAAAGTCGCAGTTCAAAGTCTGTTCGAAGTTCAGAGACGCGGTTCATTTTCTGACATAATGTGTAATTCTGAAGTTGCTCGGGACAGGAAGCGGAGTAACACGAGGTTTAACTCTAAACTGTGGAATAACTGTAACAAGCGCTTTTACAAATGTAATCTTTTTTTTTAATTGCCATAATGACCCCTAAAAGCCAACCTGCACGAGAATTTGTACAGCTCCTGAATGTAGTATTGTATGTAAATGTGCAAAACTGTGAGCTGATCTGATTAAAGGCTGATGAGTTACAGCTATATAAACTGGGATGAACAAGGCTAAAGGTGTTCGTTGTTATATAAAAGCCATACTGAGTAAAAAAGTCAACAAAATTATTTACCTAGAGACTCTACAGAGTATTTCTCGACCAGTTTGGAGCAGCTATGATGAAAATCCAGAGACGAGTTTGAACGCTGCTTTACAAACAGTTCAAGATCATAAAGTAAATATTTTTATTATATTTTTTTAAATACACGTGTAATTGTGAAGTTGTTTGGAACACTGCACTACGTGACCAGTTATTTGACTATAAAGAAACATATGTACATGTAACATGTAATAAAATCTGTATTTTTTTATTAATTGTGTCACACAGTGGTCAAATCAGATGAAACTTCACTGTTTGTTAGAAAGCACTGAACAGAGCTAGCATTCAGGTTTCATGATGATTGGTCGATGTTAACCCTTTGTGACTGAAGGTCTTGTGGATTTTTTGAGTATTTTTTAGGAACTACGACCAGTTCGCAAAAGTACGTTTGGCAAATTATGCAAATTAGTGGGGAAAAAAATAAGTGGGCGGGGCTTACTGGCAGCAAAGTGATTTGTCTTGACCCGAAGAATCAGAAAAAAATGCATTTCGTCGGTCAAAAATCAGAGGTACGTGTTAGAAGCAAAAACAAATAAACAAACAGAAGGCAAGAGTGACTTTCAAACACCTTATGACTCCGCCCACTCAGACAGGGGATTTTGCTGGGAAAAGCCATTTCCTGTCACATTAGCGCTGGAAGTCGGGCAAAGTGCCGCTAATATGGACACCGTGCTTCCAAAGAGGAAGAACGGCTAGTCCAGAAAAAAACAACACAAACACAAATAAAGTGAAAGGTCTGAAATGCTGCGACTGAACCGAACCTCGGGTCAAAGTTCAAGTCATTTAGTAACAGACACAAAAACAAAGACTAAAGATAAAATTGGATTAAAGGTGTGTCATGTGACCTGTTCATACAAGGACAAGAAAATGAGATAAATGACCCGAGATAAACAACAACGACGACACAAGATAAACAACAAGATGAGGTCATGTTAATATTTCTGTAAATTCTAGTCAGGTTTTGGATCTGGGTGGAAAAAAAAGGATCCACTAGAAACTAGTAAGCAACAAAATTACAGCTTATTACAGCTTCATCTTATCTCGTCATCGACGAGCTCTCGTTAAGCTCCGCTAATCTAATAACGCCGCTAATATGACTTGTGCAACGTAAATCAAACAACAGATTTTCACACTGATTAACACTGCTGCATTTTACTAGTTCACTTTAGAAGATAGAGAGAGACAGATAACATAACCGCTACACAGGCCACGCCCACAGGAAGCAAACCACAAGCAACATTAGCGACGTGTCACTTGCTAGCATAAACACCACTCGTGCTACACTATTACACTTCATTCCCAACCTTCACGTCATTACTTATTTTACCTCGTCTGCTGGTAAAGTATTTTAAGTTGTCAGGATAAATAATCCCTGCCTTGTAGCTTGTTTGTTTGTTTGTGTAAATACATCATCAGGACATGTTTGTAACGTGGAGGTCGTCTGTAACACCGCGCCTTTCTGTACACACCGTATTTTCCTACACCGGTCGTCAGCGGTGCCTCACTCCAACACTTCACCTTTCATATCCTCAGGACTGAGAGAGACACAAACCCGGAATAACGAGCAGCCACGCAGCCTGAAACACACACGTGGGACACGCACGCACGCACGCACGCACGCACGCACGCACGCACGCACGCACGCACTCGCGGGACACACACACACGCACGCACGCACGCGCGCGCGGGACACACACGCACGCGCGGGACACACACACACGCACGCACGCGCGGGACACACACGCACGCACGCGCGGGACACACACACACGCACGCGCGGGACACACGCACGCACGCGCGGGACACACACACGCACGCACGCGCGGGACACACACACACACGCACGCACGCGCGGGACACACACACGCACGCACGCACGTGCGGGACACACACACGCACGCACGCACGCGCGGGACACACACACGCGCGCACGCGCGGGACACGCGCACGCGCGGGACACGCGCACGCGCGGGACACGCGCACGCGCGGGACACGCGCGCGCGCACGCGC
>JAOVVF010032126.1:0-11100 GCA_028565595.1 Duopalatinus emarginatus | reverse complement strand
TCTCTCTCTCTCTCTCTCTCTCTCTCTGTGTGTGTGTGTGTGTGTGTGTGTGTGTGTGTGTGTGTGTGTGTGTGCTTATGCTTCTTTCTTTCTACAATAAATAAGTGAAAACAGGCCAAACAGGAGGTGAGGTGGTGAGTGTTAACGGGAAAGTGCAGCAGGGGAGCTGTCACTTCAGCACGCGCTCCCGGTATTGTGGCGGGTCGCGCGGCGAACTTGCACGACGCGCTCGCCGCACAAAGGCGCACGTGCGTAAAGGGGAGAGAAAAAAAAAATCACAAACACACCACGCCAATAAACAGCATCTAAATACACAACGAGTGAATTAACAGCCTGTCATCTAAAACACCACGCAATAATCCGCGCAGCCTGATACAGAGGCGCTGAGCAGATCCGCGCGCTCTGGCGCGTTTGCGTATAAAACCCAGTCCTGCTGTGCAATCATTGCTTTTCTAAACGCACAAAAATGCATGCTGCTAGAAATGATCTTAGAGATGATCTCTATAATACAACACATCAGACACGAAATGCATCATTTTATACCCTTCAAACTGACATCTATGTTATAGAAAACATTATAAAAACAATTATTTTATTTATCGTATCCTTTTTTTAATCCATATTATTTTAAGGGCTAGACGTGAACAGTTTAGTGCACTAGTGAACTAGTGCTTTAGTGCACCGTAGTGCTTTTCTTCCTTTTTTTCTTTCTTTTAATCAGACTTTATTCAAGACAAGTGGGAGATAGAATAGAAATGAAATTAAATGAAATAAAATCTCCTCCTCAGCACTGATATACTACAATTAATCCATTAAAAAAGCAAATGCTACACCTGTAGGTGGCGACTCTTGATTTTTTAATCATTAAGCAACTTGTTAGACAGGCAAATTGCCCATTATTGGCTATATAGACAGGTTTTGTGAGTATTATCAATGCACAGCCTTGCATTGTGATGCAACAACTCTGTTAGGACGCATTCAACTACTGGACTGGATGTGATGCATGTATAAAACTCACCTCTGTGCATTTCCTCTCCTTGTTAAAAGCTGTTTTTACCCGTTTGTTTCCTTTAAGCTTTTTTTTTAAAGCTTTTTCTTTATCTTTCCATCCTTTTGTAATGCAATCCTTTAGTTCAGATGGTCTCAGAAATCCCAACTTTTTTCCTGCAATCTTGTTAATCCCATCTCTTCTTCCCCATATGTCAGAAGACACCTAGGATGGTATTCCAGATGCAAAAACGAGTCATTGGCTGTAAAAGACTGCGCTGTTAATCCCATTTAGAAATGCCCTTCTGAAATCTCCAAACACCAGCTCTTGCCCCTACCTCCGCATCTGCAGGGGGAGAAAACACACTGCTGCCTGGCTTGAATGAGCAGCTGCTTGTAGTCATGCAGCTCTTTAAAGCTCTCTTATACCACAGACCAGACACACACACACACACACACACACACACACACACACACACACACACACACACACACAATGAGCCGAGGTCTCCGCCTATGGAAATGGACGAGAAGAGGCTGAGCGATATGGAAAGCCAAAGGATCCATAACTCCGCGAATGCGCAGCCCGGTCGAAGTGAAGCGATTCGTTGAGCACTGTGCTTGCACACAGAAAGATTTAACCCATCCGTGCAGTGAAACACACTAGGGGGTAGTGAACACGTGTCCAGAGCGGTGGGTTAGCCTATCAGATACACGGCACCCGGGGAGCAGTTGGGGTATGTGGACTTCAGTCACGTCTTGTCGGTGCGGAAATCAAACCGGGGTATTCCGATCACAAGCCTGTGACTGTCCCAGTGACAAGCAACAAAGTGACCAATTATCTGTATTTTCTATGTACCTGCACAGTATACATGTGCCACAGCTTCAGGAGCGGCAGCAATCGACATACTGGCAATATGACAAGTGACGGCTGACTTGAGACTCTCTGTAAATCAACAGATCCGAACAATGAAAAAAAATTCCTCTGACAATTCCGACGGCATGTGCAAGCCGATGTTTCTTCAGTTCCATGCTCGCAACTTATCTGCAATTTTCCCCAGTGTTGTCTGACATACAAAATTAAAACGTATGAATGCAGTTTGGTTTTATCTTGACTGGTAGGAAGTAGTAGAGACTGGTGCGTCTGCCAAATGCGCACAGCTGGCTTTAACTGTAAACTGAAGAACCCAGAGGAAAACCCGGACCAGTAACGTGGTAAACACCTCCCCTGCATGAAGTGCTGGGCAATATTCATTTATTTAGCAAAGTTTACGATTTAACAATAAAAAAAAAAAAAAAACAATAAAAAAAAAAAAAAAACAGATCTGCCGTCAAGTTATCATCACAAGAGTGCAAGCTTGAATTCTGTCTCTCAATGCCAAAGCCACCTCTGACCCACAGCCAGTACCATCCCCTATTGGTAGATTTTTACATCATGAGGGGAGATCACAGGTGACCAGAATGGCTTTCTGTATTTTTGACATTCTGTAAAATACTTACAACTGAGGCAGAGCTCGACATTTTAACCATCAGGGGTGAAAGATCCAGAACCATGCTTGCCTCAGGAGATTTATTTCCGGCAGGTATATAAACTATTTTTCAAGCCACCTGAGATAATAGACTGCGAAACAAGAAGCTAAGTACCTACTAGCAAGCTTGCTCACTGACGGACTGAATGATTCACAACACAACTCTTGTGACAGGACGGATTCATAGCTGGCGATATTTACAGAGAACTTTGAGGGCGACGATACAGTCAGAGATGGAGGAAGGATAAGGGGCTTTTGAGAAAATATCTGAGCCCCATAAATCTCACACACTTTGTTAGATTTGAATAATAATTATTAATTAAAAATAACTGGCACATTTCACAGTGTTTCAGTAAAAGCTCAACACTGATAGAAATGTTTGGACTGTACTAGTTTTATGCTAATATTTTTCTCTAAGCCTTTAAACTGGGTCACATGATGGGAGGAAAGAAACAAGAGAAACATCAAGAAATACATGATTCTACCTGAAATAATTTTACCATATTTATGACCCATTTGGCTTTTCATAGCAAAGTAAAGCCCAGCACAGCCACTGGAGGGAGGACCAGCTTCAAACGCAACAAAAATCAGATGGCTCCTGAAATGTCTCCACTAATTTGCTGTTATAACAGTAGCCATATTTGTCATAAACCCTCCCAGTTCTCTTCCTGGAGAACCCCTCATTTATATTCAACCCCATTCTGTTATTCCCTGCTCACACATCTCCCCTCCTCATTTAGGAGCAATTTTAAAAACAGTAAAATGACCACAGCTTATTTAATAATAATAATAATAATAATAATAATAATAATAATAATAAAACCACATTTCAAGTCATTACACTAATGTTATCAGTTCAGATAGCACAGGTCCTTGTAGGTGCCTAGACGGCAAACCACGCCCACTCATAATAAAGGACCACACCTCCTGGCAACACCATCATAGGAGCTTTTAAATTATATTTCATAAAAACTAGGTCAAGGATATTCAAAGGTCGTTAACATTCATATGATGCAACTGTAGCTATTTAAACCTCGATAACATGAACAGTCTTAATATTGTAAGTATTAAGCTCATACCGTTTAAATACCTTTTATTTGTGCTTATAATACACAAGGCTAGAATTATTACCATGATACATTATAAGGAACAGTAAAAGATAATTGTTACCTTGTCGCTGCAGGTAGAGAGAGAGAGAGAGAGAGAGAGAGAGAGAGAGAGAGAGAGAGAGAGAGAGAGAGAGAGAGAGAGAGAGAGAGAGAGTGTGTGTGTGTGTGTGTGTGTGCGTGTGCTACACACCTCAGGGACCTGGGGTTGTGGGTTTGAATCTTGCTCTGGTCTCTCGCTCTCTGTCCGTCTGTGAGGAGTTTGGTGTGATGTCTTCCTGTGTCCATGTGGGTTTTCACCATGTGCTTTGGGTTTCTTCCCACCTCCCGACAAACACACATGGCATGTATATCTGATATACTAAATTGCCCTAGGAGTGATTATGTGAGCGCCCTGTCCAGGGGTTATTCCTACCTTGTGCCCAATGATTCCGGATAGGCTCCGGACAAACTGTGATCCTGACTGACTAAGCGGATAAGATAATTGACTGACTGACTGTCTATACAAATATTGACGAGATTATTATTCTTTGGTCTAAACTCAGGATAGGTCTTTCTTGTTTTTTGCTTTTCTTTACGTTTTGCACTTGACCTACGTTTGAACTTTGTGTTTACTGGTGAAATTTAATTTACTGCCACCATTTTCCCTTTCCCCGAAAGTATTGTTTTTCAGCAGTTCGCTACTAAATGACCCAACAAACAGCTGGTGTGAGCGTCCTCCTTTCACAGTCCCCTTCATAGGCCTCAGTTCTGATTTAAAAGCAAAATAACGAGCAGAAATATTCTCTGAATAATTTATTGTGATTGGTGGCTTGGATCGGTGCCTATCCTTTTTGGAAAGATTCCTAGAGGAAATGTGGTCAGTTACATAAGGATTAAACAGATACATCTCTTTTAATATAATTTGGAATTAAAGATGAAGCCTGTCACATTAGATTTAAAGCAGTTTTGATAAATAAAATAGCAATTTACAAGAACCAACATCAGGGTAGTGAACGTTTAGTCATGTTTATTTTCCAGTGATGAATCCACAAACATTTATCAACTCTAGATGTTACAGTTAATCCAGTCGAGAGTATTTTATTACAACACAGCTTAACAAAATATATGTGTTATGGACATCACAGACCTGAAGACGTAAAGAGACCAGAGTGTGTTGTGGCCACAGAGATGCCAGTTTCACATACATCACAGACCACTTTACCCACAAAGGTCACGGTCAATCAAAACGGATCACTTTGGTAAGTTGGATACATGTTTCGGTTTCGGTTTCACACCGCACGTGAAAATTAAAATACTTATTTGTTAATGAGAAATAGACAGAGCCATCAAAGTGCGATAATTTCCTAAATAATATACAAACAACTTGTTTAAAACACAACCAGTGTTTATTTTTCTTGTTTTGCTCATTAATATCTGCAAAACACAAGATTTCTGTAGCACTACAGCCCCAGGGTTTGCACCAGGGATCCATTTAATGAACTAAACACTGCAAAGCACCCTAAAGCTACAACATATGCAGTGTTCGGTCTGTACGAAACGAGTCCCTTTGTGTTCCCGAACCATGCTGTGGTTCATTAGGCAGATAAGAACACAGCATTATTTTGTATTGCTGAACTGAGCCATGAGGTCACAACGAGCCAAAGGACAGAGCTGTATAGCACTGCAGAATGGTTCTGTGTTCTCGAGATTTGAACCTATTACAGAAAAAGTAAAAAATAACTGTTGGATATGTTACTCAAATTGTCCTAAACGAGTTATTTAAACATCTAATGGTTTATGAAGTGCTAACTGCAGTGATTTGTTTGAAGTGAAGTTTTTTGTTGCTGTATTTCAAACCAATGAATAAAGCAGCTCTTTAAGACTGTTTTCAGGTCCACACGGCCCTCAGACAAGTTATTTTATGCTTTCCGATTTGTTTAATTATGTGCAGTGTGAAACCAGCCCAAATAATCGGATACCACAAGCAGACTGAAAGTTGTGAAAGAAGCTAAAATATTTAAGTCCTGAAAACTAACACCAAGTCCATTCCCGTTCATGTACTCCACAAAAAAAAAACTTTTATTTAGCCAAATGAGAGTCAGTAATGTTAACCTGTAAATACTGACTAATGCAGTATGATGAAACCCATTCACAAGCTGAACAATTCATGATTAGTGAATCTAATTAACACCCGCAAACCAATGCTGTACAAAAATTCATAAACAGTTAGAAATCAACATACATACAAGCAACAAATACCAGTGTTCATGACAAAGTGAAGGTTAAACTAAAATTAAGACTAGATTGAGGATGTGACATTTTGGACATTATGATCTACACATCTGTATCTTGTGACTATTTCTATTGCCACTTCCCTACCTAAATAATGCACTGCTTTGTGTTTTATTATCTGCGTAATTGGAAGCTTAAGAAACATCAGTTTGGAACAAATGTAATAATGGGTAATATTGTGCATAAAATTCCATTTTAGTCTTATTTGTGCATCTGAGAGGATGCATACGACTGTTTGAACTGAACTGGAAAAACAGTTCAACAGAAACAAAAATTACATTCTTAACATAAAACTTGAAATGACACACGACACAAATTCTTATCTATTGCAATGTAGCCCAGAAATGTTTAGTTTGCAAATTTTGCACTGAACCTTGATGCTAATTTAGCTAAGAAGCTAAGATATACGCTTTAGCCTTAGGTTTAGTTTTGTGCAGTTTGGATGTTTACTGTAAATTATTACACATTCACACTAAATTAACTGTTGTGGACTTGTTCAGTGTTTAAACTTGCTCGTCATTTCTGAAAAAAACAAAACAAAAAAAAAACAAGCCAGAACTAAAAACAGCTTTTAAGTTTATGTCAAATTACTTTCCATCTTGATATTAAGGTCTAGTCAACACTATCATAGGTGGAATTAAAAAAAAAAAAAAAAACAGTTATGTCTTTATCAAAACAGGTTTCTAATGAAAAAATAATACATGAGTTAAAACAAATCAAAAAAATAATTTTGAATCTTTCTCCAGACAAATAAATAAATTTGTAGGTTTTAGGATTTTGAGTTGCTGGTGAGAAAAAAAAGATCTTTTCTTAATGACCATCATGAGATCTGAACAAAATGACTTACTGTGATGTTATCTGTATTGCACATTCTTTACTTTTTGTTTAATAAAAATTGAGAAAATGATGTAAAGGTCATAGGTCAGACACCTAGTGTGTAGTTTCAGTGTGCTGTTTTCATTTTGAACAGAAACCTTTGTAATTTTCTTATGCTCTGTATCACAGCACTCACAGTACACCTACTATCCAAAGTTTGCTGACAGAATTATTTGGTAGTGTATCAAATGACATTTCCAATTTGACTTTATATTTTGCAATATGGAGATATATAATTTCTTCACAGACTCTTCATGTACAAGAGGGTACATGAGAGTCCATGATGCTAAAATTGGGGCTTTAAGATTACTGACTAACCTGAGTGCAAAACTGCATGTCTTTGTTAACTGAAGGCTATTTACCAAAGGGATAAAAGAAACACGTTAATGCACAAAACGCACAAATAACTTTTTTTGTTGGTTTTTTGCGTACCTTACTGATTAGCACAGAAAACATTTTTAGTCTTATTCATTGGCATTAAAGAGCAAGCTAAAGAAATATGACTGGTGCAGCCATTTTTTTATAGAATGTCAAAACAAGCACCAAAAATAAAGACTAATCTCCCAGAACTGGTGATTTTCTTTTGCCCAAGATATGCAATGTTTCCCTTTTGCAATGTACGAGCAGGAAAATACTTTTAAAACAACACTTTATGCTAGAAGGGCAAATAAAATGGCACCAAAACTTTCCCTTGGTTTTTATGAAAATCAATACTCCCTGTTTGCTTCACCTATAAGCACATACTGCAGTGTTGTACTGTAAACATTAATCATATACAAATATAAAGAGAAAAAAAGTTCAAACATGAGGAATACCACCCATACTTTCCCAACATCTCACACATTCAATAACACATTTAACTTGATTCGATAAATCATATCCAGGAGGAAAAAAAAGGTATCAAATAAATTAATAAATAAACTCTTCAATGAGATGAATGCTTATGCTAGACCACCTTTTTTTTCTCCCCATGATGCACTCTGGTTTCTCACATGGCGTCGAAGTGGAAGCGATGAGCTTCTTGTCTCTTTTCACGGTCGTCTGCTTTCTGCAAGACAACAGATAGCAGCAACATTCAAAATACACCTGTATGTTTGATAATAATACAGCCTGCTGACCTTCCTACACAAACAGTTGGGTGAGAAAGACACACACACAAAATACAAATGTTCAATGTACAAATGACTGCAAATCCATTCAATTAGGTGAATCGTGATCAAACATTGGGCACTTCAGGTTTTGTATTAATCCTTTGACACTTACGTTGCATACAAGTGAGGAACGCTTATAGCTGCTAGCTTAGTATTATATATTTTCACAAATTTAGAATGCAACATATAAAAAGCCAGAATTATAGCAGAAATCAGACAAAAATAATTTTTATTATTCCACCTGATTTTTTTGGTTTGTATCTTCTCCTATTGCTTTTGAGATATCAACATGGGACGAATGCTAAAACATCTGACGTGCTCAGAAGCAGTGTGCTTGTATACTGTTTGCGGAAAAGTCCATCCCTTCATTTGCTACACTCATTGTTCTAGGGAAAAAGTCCTCATCTGCTTCAATGTTTGTTTTTTTTTTAAACTGTTATAATTCGATTTAAAGCTACACTCATGAAAATCAGCATGCTTGGACCCACGTGCACTGAGCCTACAGAGCATTTCTCCAGGAACCGCACTTTCTACTTACAATTAGCATCTCACAAAAAAAATATTTGTATCATGATCCTAACTGTAGTTGCTATTTTAGTAGAATGCTGCACTTTGCCATACTGAGACAGTCAGTAAATTTTGTAATGTTTGTATAAACATTATTAACATGACCAGCATTTGTTCCAATAAGCCTCTGTTAAGCTGGATTTAGACTGCATGCTTTCAGCAGGCTTTTAAGATTATTACTTATCCACACTGTAAAAGATACCAATAAAATCTCAGAGAAAAAAAAGTCTTCGACTATATTTGGGATAAGAGGAACGTCCCTTTCTTGCAGCAGGGTTTCTTTTCATTGTCACTTGTCATAATGTGTGGGTCAGTGTGAGCAAGTCGAACTGTCAGTCAAATGGTTTAGCAAACACCAAGTGGTGTTTTAATGGCAATAATGACGAGTGTGTCTGCCATGAACAAGTAAGAAAATAGCACACTGAGCTCTTCACACACACACACACACACACACACACACACACACACACACACACACACACACACAGAGACACAGATATAGGGAGAGAGCAGAACTCATTACACACACAATGGCGCACTTCACAACAGCATAAAAAACCTCTGGGTGCGATCAGTGATAGAGCCTAAACCAGACACTCTGCCTCGCACTGATAAAACACACGAGCATGTGTGTGTAATGGCTGCGTGTGTGTGTGTGTGTGTGTGTGTGTGTGTGTGTGTGTGTGTGTACAATTATTGTCTGCCTCAGCCAAAGTAAAAATGGTGTGTATTCTCAGCTGGGATGAACTGACTGACACATCGCACACATGGGTGTGTGTAGACATGTTTGTGAAGGTGGGTGTGTGAGTGTGTGTGTGTAAGGATGTGTATGTGAGTAGGTGGGTGTAGGGTGGGTGGGTATAAGGTGTGTGTGTGTGTGTGTGGGGATAGGTGTAGGTGTGTATGTGTTGTCTAATTAGCAAGAGTCGTTTTGCACAATGACTAGAGTATAACAATTAAAAATTTAATTCTATTTAGTATAATTCTATATTACAGTTCACTTTTTTAACAATTTGACCGTTATTTTTCCATTGCTGAATCATCAAAACAGATCTTCAGATGTAGGAGTCAGTTTCCAAACTCAGCCTATAAAAATGAACACTGATTACAAGACCTGTCTCAGAAATTCAACTCAAAGATTCAACTCATTCATGAACTTTGAATATGTGACCTCAGCGAATCAGGCATCCTGATAAATTAGTGATGTAAGAAAGGATTATTCTCTCTTTTTATTTCTGAAATTAATTAAAATGATAACTATTTGATATGTGTAGATTGGCTCTATATTAATTTGGGGTGTTTTTTTGGTTATACTATTTTAATGTTTCGGACTAACAGCATAGTTTACTAAACTGTAATAAACTCGAAATCCACCACAAACCTTTACCAAAATAAATGTATTATTATTATTATTATTATTATTATTATTATTATTATTACTATTATTAATACTACTACTATACTACTACTACTACTACTTATTATTATTATTATTATTATTATTATTATTATAATTAAAACATATTAAAGTTTAGTTACTAAATGAATTAACTGATAGCTAAAACAAAAATCCTGGTCAGGTTAGCTAATATCAGCTAGCTGTTTACTATTAGCTAATGGTCTAATACCGTCACACACTTCCCACAAACTTTCCAAGTTTATCATTTATATAATTGTTTTACAAAATAGTTTTTGTATTAAACTCTATTTACTGTAAGATTTTCTGTTAAGGTTCCTTTAAATTAACATTGCTTGTAAATTATTTAATAATCCTTCTCTATGACAACAGTGTTCTCAAGACAGTGACAGTGAACACAGTCACATATTGATCGCAGGATTCTACATCGGGTTGTAGTGGTATTGTGGTGATATTGTCAATAAGTCAAAAGCACCTAAAATAACTAAAATCTCCCTTTACTGGTCACTAATGGGCATTTCTTTCTTTAGTTAGGTGAATTTTTAGGTGGTTAGGTGGTTTCGGCAGTGCAAGTTACAGACTGTATACATAACCACCCTTAAATCAGATACACTGGCGCTAAAAATAAAAACTGAATTCTTGAGTAATAAACAGGTTCAGGTAGTGCATCTCTGTATACTGGTGTCAAAAAGTGAAAACATTTTACTCTGCTTTCTATTTGACAGGTAGAACATTAACACTGTTCGCTTTCGGACAATCAAACACTTCAACAGCGCAATAAGTATCAGCTATGAGTGAGTATCAGCAAAGTCAGTATAAGACAAGTCTGTTCACTCGACGCCATTTTCCGTAACGCCTCCGGTAAGTTATTTTGAACCATACAAGACCAAACTTCTATCTCTTTGAACGGGGAGAAACTAAAATAGGAATTACGGAAAAAAACACGTTTGAAATCACTGGTAAAATCTGAAGAAACAGGTGCTTACCTTTGCTCTAATACAACACAAAAAAATAAGATTTTCTATGTTTGTCTGGCTACACTGAAAAAAATGTGGAGTAGGATTTACTTAAAAAAAGTTAAGAAAGTTTTTCCACGTAAAAACTGCTAGTAAATTCAACAGACCATATTTTAAAGTAAAAGTTACTTACAATTCTTGATGGATTTAAATAGAAATTCTTCAGTAAAGTTTACT
>JAOVVF010032125.1:0-11102 GCA_028565595.1 Duopalatinus emarginatus | reverse complement strand
CTCACTTTACAAAAGTATTTTAGAACTGCAAAATGCAGAACAAAACCAACTCAATCATACTCTTCTTAATAGAAAAGTTCCCGGATGACACACTGCTTCAGGAGCCATTTTGCAGTACATGAACTGAGCACACTGTTCTGTCCTATGATGCAATTCGAGTAGCGCAGATGTTCAGAACTGAAGAGGAGCAATATAAAAGTATTTTTATTAAAAAATTTCTATATTAATAATATAAAAAATACATTTTAAGGTTAAAAAAGTACATTTGGGGATTTAAAAAACGGCTGTGATGTGACGTATGCATATACATATATATATGTGTGTGTGTGTGTGTGTGTGTGTGTGTGTGTGTGTGTGTGAAATTAAATTGGTTGGAAACAGACACACACTCAAAATATTCAAAAGGACCTATAAAGTTTACCTAAAATTTGAACAGATTTTCAACATTTTACCTACTAAGACAGTATATAAATCTACAGATACGAATAGATACACAGCTAGAAGAAGGTGTTGAAACTTCACATCAGGAAAGTATTCAAATACGTATTCAAATTCTGAGACATGCTCAAGCCATGATCCTCGCCCCATGATCTTACAACACATGATCTCACTGTTGAAAAGTATTCATCAGCAGAGGGGTACAAAAGAATTTCCAAAACATTAAATGCACCATGCAAGGCCGTGACCAAGTGAAGTGACATCACCAAGAACAGGCCATCCGTCTGAAACTGATGAAAGGATAAGATGGAAACTTCTCAAAGAGACGCAAACAGCAACATTACAGGAACCGTAGAACTATCTGGCAAGAACAGGTCAAGTCCTGTATGTGACGATGTCTTGTTTTAGGCTGTGGGGGGAGGGATAGACAGGTTCTGCCTCACAAAAAATTACAGACCGCTTTAATGTAGTCAATCCATGATGCAGAATGTGTTATAGTGTGTTGAGTAGTTTTTCTTATGCCTGATAGAATACTGTATCACCCAAAGAACACAATATCCAAGGTTGAAGCACGGTGGTGGCAGCATCATGGAATTTATTTCGCCTGCAAGACTATGGTGTTGTGATTAATTTCAGGGTTTTTTTAGACGCATTTAATGACTTTATGCTATTCTGTGATTTTAGATGTTACTTACTAGACTTTTGATAACAGTATTACAACATATTACAAGCCTTTAATGGCTGATATTCTGAATTTTAATTTTTTATGTTTTTTTATTTACAGGTTAATGCTTATGGTTCCATTTCCAGCACATGATGTCTTTTGTATACAGGTACACATTGTACTGTGATTTACCTCTTCGTGATTCTTCTTCAGGAATATTAGCTCCTCGGTCAGAGCCTCAACCTCGCTCTCCAGCTGCATGTGGCTCATGTGCGTGTCGTCGATCATCTTTCGGAGGCTTATGATGTCGCGTTCGACTCCCTGGCGTACAGCCATCTCTGCTTCAAACCTGCAGTTCACCCATCCACACACAGATACACACACCCACGCACATACACATGCATGCACACACACACACACACACACACACACACACACACACACACACACACACACATACAGGTTCATGCTTCACTTCAGCAGTAATCCATGTGTACACAGCGCTGTGTTTGCTCAACATCGTTGGCAGGTATAATGACATGCTTTTCCAGACGTACACCGAGTGTTGGCTTTGCTTAAATCACTCTGTCTGCACCAGTCCTCAATTTACAATCCACTTTTAGTACAGGAGGGATTCATTTCTGTCTGAATTTGTAATCATGGTGTGTGTGTGTGTGTGTGTGTGTGTGTGTACCACAGTGGACAAGCACACAAACAGATATTAAGCTCTGACGCGACTCAGAAGTGAAGCAATAAATAATATTTTGCTGCATACTTTTGTGTTTTAGTCACTGATATCTCAGCTTTACTAAAATAAACAGGCTTCCTGAGTAAACAGGAAGTTTCCTTTAAAACGACCGGCCATGGTGTATACCTTTACTCACTGTCAGCTGAGTCACTTTAATAATCTTGCTTGTACATGTACAGAGATATTCATTTGAAAAAGGCCCAGAATATTTTGTTGTAACTTCCGTACACACACACACACACACACACACACACACACACACACACACATAAGGAACCAGATTTGTGCCCGAATCACTAAAGTGCCCTTAAGCAAGGCACCTAAACCCCAACTGCTCCCTGGGTGCCATGGATAGGGCTGCCCACCGCTCTGGGCAAGTGTGCTTACTGCCCCTAGTGTATGTGTTCACTAGTGTGTGAACCTGTACGTCTGACTGCCCGGATGGGTTAAAAGACGGGAGTCAAATTCCTCTGTGTGTGCAAGCACAGTGGTCAATAAGTGGTTTATTTTCACTTCACTTTCACTTTCCTATCTACGTCATGATGTTTTTAGGGTGTAGACCTGGATGCGGTAGCTACTGTGATGTTGAAATACTTTACCTGAGATGATATTATTATTATTATTATTATTTAACAATATTGTTAAACAAATTAGATTTAAGCTTCGGGTCTGTTTTTATTTATTTATATTGATGGCATGCTTTACCTCCAACATTTTTATCTTATAATGAAACATTTCTATCCAGAGAGGTGCGGACTCTCAGAATGACTTTGCCTTGGAGATCACCAAGGGTCACTGAATGGTTTGATGAGTATGAAAATTACATTCGCAGTCACCTGATCTCAAATCAGTAAACATCTATTAGAGAATTTAAGGTAATATCTTTTAGAAGAATGGCGTTCATCCGTCCAGAGACGGATTTGCAGAATCAATGCCAAGGCACAGTGAAGCATGTGGTGACCAAACGCCTTACTAAGACCTGTCTATAATCTAGCATTCCATATATACATATATCATAATGCACTATATTACATACTGATACACATTTATATGTCTTTCAGTATCAGGTCCCCACTCCTAGAACATTTTCCTCACCACTGTCATCTTCAGATTGCTCATTTAGGTCCCCTGCTTTCTTTTATAAAGTGATGACAGTCCACAGTCCATAACAAAAGCACTTCACTAATAAAGTATAAAAGAGAGAGTCTTACTTGACTTTAAAGTCATCTGCAGCCAGTCTGGAGTTATCGATCTGTAGCATGAGGCGAGCGTTTTCCATCGTCATCTCTTTTATCTGGAGAATGTCATAAAATATGTAAAATGTCACAACACTACACACAAAACAGCTGGACTGTGTCATACAGAACTGAACGATACTTACCAGACAATTCAAATGCATAATAACCCTGACCAGACCAGACTGATATTAAAACTTCCAACAGAAAGACATAAATATGGGCTGGTTATAGCTGCTATAACTATTGTAAGTGATGACAGGAAGTGGTTGTTTTGAGGATAAATAGATGTGTCATTCTTTAATATATAATATTTTAGTGTTGGCAAACTGCTGTGGTGTAACAGGAATAAAACACTTTGTGTCAATTTTAGGGTATATATAACTTTTATGCTGGTCCACTGAATTATTATTATTATTATTATTATTATTATTATTATTATTATTATTATTATTAATACTCACCACAATAGCTAACCAATTAACAATGTTTTAGTATTTTGGTGTATAACACTGGATTTCATCATTTGATTATTAGCTACCTTACACTCGTTATTTTAAACTTGCTAAGCTAACGTAGGCGACTTCATTAGACATAGCCTAAATATATTAGCTATGAGCTAAACCAGAGAGTGAAGTCAGACATTTTAAACATTTGAAGCTTAGCCCAAAAGTCCAGGACCGTACTTGAAGTGGAAGATTATATTTTCCCATTGACACTAGTGATATAAACTAGCTATCCGAGACACCAGATTAGCTGAACAAGAAGCAGAATAATAAACACAACTCTTCTAACAGGACAGATCCACAGAGAGCAACATTCCCCAAAACCTCTAAGGCAATATTTTTACCAATCCAGTCTGAGAAAGTACAGGAAATGACACACAAGTTATTTTTAAAACTTGATTATCTGAAAAAGATTTGAGGCTTTCGAGAAAACATCTGGAGCTTGAGGCTCATAACCCCCCAAAATACTCTGCCTATGGCTATGACTTTATGTCACTTGCTAGAAAACTTAACTTTTTGCTTAAGTGTGTGCCTTTTATGTAATTATGTCATTAAGACATTTTCTATGGATGCAGATTAGTGTTTTGCACTGAGTCTTACATGGCCACCTTATTGTAAACAGTCTGACTGCATGCCTGCATTCATACAACCTGAACTTCTACATGAAGGTTAAAGGGTTAAAATTTTCTACCTTCTATGATTTCATTATTATATTAAGGGATTTATTATTCAGTGCATTATTCATAGGAACAATAATTTATAAAGCCCTGCATATTTATTTAGGATTTATTACCTTCTTATCTCACCAAAAATGTGAGAATACTTGCCGTACTTCCCGACCCTGTAGTGTACTGTTAATGTAAATGAGCAGTGATGGATGCTAGAGGAGTTTATTTCAGGCCAACTTAAAACTACAGGAAGGTGTGAAGCTTGTTATTTTTAAATCTATTTCTCAGAAAATAAAGGCACACTGTCTCCTTACCAGCCTGTTTGAATCTGTTTTACTGGTTTTACCCGATGGGTGAGATTGTACCATGATGTTTTCTGACCTCAGTGATGCTTTCAAGATTAAATTAAATATTCAATTCAAGTAAATTCAATTTTATTTATATAGCACTTTTAACAATGGACATTGGCCCAAAGCAGCTTTACAGAAAATAATGAAAAGGGTTATACATTTATAGAATTATTAGAAATTTTATCCCTACCCCTAACAAAAATAAAGCTTTGTCTTTATTCCTATTAGAAATTTTAAGTGGTATAATGACTCTGATAGTGATTTTAAAAATCAACTAGAAATGATCTCAAGTTAGAACATGCAATCAAAATACAAGTTCAGGCTTAAACTACAGTTTAGTTAAATCTTACATGCATATGTTAAACATTCAGAGCTTAAAAATCTGCAGTATACAGTAAATTAGATATATATATATATATATATATATATATAGAGAGAGAGAGAGAGAGAGAGAGAGAGTATTTGGTCTCATTTGTTTTGTTTTTTTTTTATTTACAACTGAATAAATAAAGCTCATGTATTCAGCATGCGTATTTCAGAATTTAATTCAGTGAAACTTGTCCCTGTATTTAAACTATTATGTAAAACAGAGCCCCAGGTCTCCTTGACACATTTGCATGAGGATGAGGTTTTTGTTTAGGTGTGGCTGAACAAGCCAGTAATCCTCGCTTGTTTTATACTTCCAATACAAAAAAAGGCCTCAGGGTTTGGAGTCTGATGCTAAAGGAAGATCTTTTATAGGGGTGGATAAAGTGAAATAAAAACGAATGGTTCTGCATGAAAGCGTACAGGATTTCATAGACATAACAGAGTTGTGTTTCTGTCAGTGTAACATGAAGGGATATGAGAAGAAAAACAAGTAGAAGACATTATTCTTCACATAGGGCTGGAAATAATAAATATTGCATGTTAAATATTTATTATTACAATACGTTGCTATTTAAAACGTCATTTAGGCTAAATTAAGGTTACACTTGCAGTCAGGTGTTTAAACAATGTATTTCAACATTTTAGTTAAACCTCTAGTGTAAAGAAGAGACACAGGTGAATCTAGAAATGATTTGATTAGTTTAAGTTTAACAGTGTTGAAATAAATATTACACCAAGATAAATCCAGACTTAGCAACTAGCATGACGCATATCCAGCCTGGAATTACGCTCTACAAATGAATGTATATGTGTCAATTCAATACTGTTCACTGTATGTACTTTAATACTGTCAGTGTAAATTCAACATTGTAAGTTTTAACACTCTAACAGTCAGTTCAACATCATCATTGTTAAAACAGGCAAAGTCTCTGCACTGATGATATCTGACTTTACTTTTATTTTGGTTTCGTTTCTTGTAGCTACATGACCTTGAATGATATACCTGAACTGTTCACTAACAAATAATACACACTTTATAGCATGTCGATGTCGTAAATCTGTAAACTATCACACCGTCAGGCCTTTTTTAATTAAAGTCCTGATCTTAAAACAGACGCTGTTATAAAGTAACGACTACAAATTACTCAGTAACCACAGTCAAGCTAATAGAAAAGGAAAGTAGACTGTACGTTTTAACATTCATTTTGAGTTTAAGGAGTTTAACAGACCTCGACAAACACACAAACATTCACTGTGATACAGTCACGGTATGTGAAACTCCAAAAATATGGAAATAAATGACATCAGTTCTTATCAGCCACACAACTGTTATGGGCATGTTGAGCCTATTTAGAAAAAAAAAATAAAACAAACTACATAACACATTTCCTAGTCATTTGAGAGTTGCCCTCCAGGCTTTGTAGCTTTAATATATATCTTTTACCTAGTACAATGCATGTAGTGTATGTTTGTGCGATATAAAATATAAAAACAGTCCATTTATGTAACCTGAAGCATACTTACATTACTTTAGAGGTGCACAAGTAATAGATACACACTAAAGGTACTGCTTAACTTCAGTTAAAAGGAAAAGTACCCTATGATAAAAGTACTCTTTTTTAGAGTATAGAGGTTTAACTGTATAGTTAACTTTTCTTGTTTTTAGGGTGTCATTGATAATAAAGTGACAGCTTTTGTACCGTGTATGAAACCATAGATATAGTGTATGTATAGTGTATGTTTAAAATAATATATGACAAGTGTTGTACAGTACATGAGTGTTTTTAGATAAAAGGGACATACTGAAGGTGCAGTATGTGAGGGTTCCGCCCCAGTAACAAGGGTACGTTGGGGCAGTTTTCTTTAAAATAAAAATTAAAAAGAGTCTAAGAAATGAGTGATACACATGTTTATATGGCACATACAGCCTACTGTAATATATGCATGAGTCCTGTCCATACCTGGTCTCTCAGGGTGGAGACAAGCTTCTCATGCCCGCTCCAGTCTCTCTGTCCAGCTGCGCGTCTCTCCGTTAAAACCTTCTTAATCTGCGTCTCCAGTTTGCTGTTGGCTTCCTCCAGCAGTCTCACCTGGCCCAGGTAACCCGCCAGACGCTCGTTCAACCCGCGCATAGTCTCCTTTTCCTCTCCGGGATGCATTGCACCTCTGGGGCTGTTTAAAACCGGACCGAAGCGCACCGGGCTGCGCGAGCGACCCAGACGCGCCTCTGGGCCTAAAGACGATGCTCTTGTCCTGTTAGACATGCTCTTGGATGCTGTAAATATTATTAATAATAATAATAGTACTAATAATAATAATAATAATAATAATAACAGTAAGGAGCGTGAGTGTTGTGCGTCCGGGCGTTTGGAGCTCTGAGCGCGCGCTTTGACGCAAGGCTGCACGAGCTTGCCAGGTGTGTGAGCTACCTGTTCAGGGGTATTTATACGGCTCACACTCCCACCTGTGTGTGATGCTGGGCTTGGCTTATCATGGGGCGGTGTTTGTACCCACAGACGCATTGCACTCTGGGTAAATAGGCTGCACATCAACTTTAAAATGCCTTTTTTGTTGCAAAAAGACACAAGAAGCACATCTGTGCACATCTGTCTTTGGTGACTAAACCTTTCTGAGAATTATATAAAAAAATAATAATTAAATTATATTAAATTATATGAAATTTTTTATAATTAAATTATATGGAAAATTATATAATTAAATTATATTAAAAATATAATAATCATAATAATAATAATAACAATAATAATAATAATAATAATAATAATAATAATAATAATCTTTAGACAGTTTAAATATGCATACTTGTAAAAGTGAGTTGTTATTATTATTATTATTATTATTATTATTATTATATTTCTACTTTGTGATCTAAACACATTATTACTAATTGTACTAAAAAAAAGATTTGTTTATAATTCTCATAATTTTCATCTTATACATTATAAACATTTAGTGGGTAATGATTATAACATTAGAAGTGCAGTTATTTGTCCCACCACTAGATGGAGATATCAAGCCACTCATCTATATAAACTAATTTAGTGTCCAGCTTCAAAATATACCCTGTATAAGCTAAAGAACTGGTACAGATGAGCAAAACACATTTTTTGGTGTATTTGGTGCATAGGTGTATTGCTGATGGCTCAATAATGATAAGGGGTTTGTTTAGCTGACATTCCATGTGACCCCTGGTACATCTACAAAAGTCTTTGACAGGTGAACACTATGTGTTTATGTCCTGCATTCTTCTGATGGATTCTGCCTGAAAGATGCCAAATTATGGTTAGAGGAACACCCAGGTCATCATTCTCACCCAAGTCACCAGATCTTAGGTTTATCAGAGACATTTAGGATGCCACATGGACTCCACGTACAATGGGGGACCTACCATATATTAGACTGGTGTACCAGTTTTTCTGGCACCTTCATCATCATCATCATCATCATCATCATCTTCTCCTTCTTCTTCTTCTTCTTCTTCTTCTTCCTTTTATTATTATTATTATTATTATTATTATTATCACCACCATCATCATTTTATTTATTCATTTATTCATTCATTCTATGAAATGAATTCATTTAGAAATGAATTCTAAATGAATTCATTTATTCATTCTCCTGGCAGCTGGCCATCACATCTCTAACATTCCCAAGCCAAATGTCATATATAATCTCTCCAGCCCCAGGTTCCCCCTCCTCCATCTCCTTTTTCTCCTTTTTTTATCAGCTCAAATCTATTTTAATTCTTAAGGATTTAGAAGTAGTAATCTAAATCTAGTAGGGACAGCCGTCTCGTGACCGGAAGGTTGCAGGTTCAATCCCATGGGCAAGACATGACTGAGGTGCCCTTCAGCAAGGCACCTAACTCCCCCAACTCCTTCCCGGGCGCTGTGGCTTGGGGCTGCCCCCTGCTCTGGGCAAGTGTGTACACTGCCCCCTAGTGTTCACTGGTGTGTGTGTGTGTGTGTGTGTGTGTGTGTGTGTGTGTGTGTGTGTGTGTGTGTCTTTCACTGCACAGATGCATTAAATGTGGAGGCCACATTCCTCTGTGTGCAAGCACAGTTGGCAAATAGTTCACTTTCAATGCTTTTATAACATCACGTCTTGATTACTGTAACTCTCTTTACCTGGGTATTAAACAGTCAGCTCTGTCACGTCTGTAACTGGTCCAAAATGCATCTGCTTTTGGGACCAAAAAGAGCGAGTATATCTTGTCTGTTTTGGCCTCCCTGTATTGGTTGTCTGTTAAATTCAGAGTAAAGATCTCAAAATACATCTCCGAACTCCTGCGTCTATATTCAACTTCAGGAGTTTTAAGATCCTCCAATAAGCTGTTATTAGACACACCGTATTCTAGACTGAAGTTAATGGGTGACAGAGCATTTCCATTGCTGCCCCCAAAGTGTGGAATAGGCTGTCTGTTTTTGTTAGGATGTCATCTGCAATTTGTATTTTTAGTCTAATTTAAAAAACATGCTTATACTCTTAGGCCTTTGGGTGCTTTAAATAAGTCTAATGATCTTATCTGTATGTCCAGGGTAAATCTAAATTTGGATTTTATTATGCTTGTCTTGTTTATTTTGTTGCATTTTATTTTTTTTTTTTTACATGTCTGTTATTTTGTTTGTAAATTTTTATATCTCACTGTTTGTACTTTTTGTACTGTACAGCACTTTGGTTAGCCCAAAGAGTGGTTTTTAAATGTGCTCCAAAAATATATTTTATCATCATAATCATCATCATCATCATTGGGGGGTTAGTCTACATCCTTGTAGACAGCCTGTCATTCAGCAACCCCACTCTGAAACTCTCATTTCTTACTACTACTACTACTACTATTATTATTATTATCATTATTAGGAGAAGGAAGTAGTACTAGTAGTAGAAGTATTAGTAGTAGCAGTAGTGATAGTAGTACATGTGTTCAGTCTTAGCCTTGTTCTTCAGAGCATCTGGCTCTGCTCACCATAAGTCTGTGTATATCAGGGATAAGTTTATGGCCTGAGGGGTTAAACTGTATATGTTTCATACACATATGAAGCATAAACCATTCCAGGTCACAGCCACCATATACACAGTATCACAAAATGTACACATCAAGCCATGCAGAATTAGTGGGAAAAAAATCTTTCTTATTGTACACTAGTGTCAAAAAACTGGCACACAAAGGCTAATACTTTGTATGTTCTCCACAGAGCATGGACTCCTTGAGCTAGTGGAAATAATCTGCAGTCAACGAACACCACACTTCCTGCAGAGCGGTCCACAATTCAGTTTCCTTGCACTTCAGTGTACATGATGGCAGAAACAATTTGATGTAGAATAGACTATGTAGAAACTAAACGAAAATTGGAAAATGAAAACGTCATTCTGATATAGGGAATAGTCGATGAATACGACAGTTACACGTAGGACTACATTACCCATCAGCCCATGCACATCACATGACGCTGTCACAGTACCCCTGATCACTCACACCTGTGTCTAGATTCATGCCCATTAGCACACAGCATGCAGCTAATAGTGGGACATAATTAATTTAAAGCCTAGCATGTATGCTCTATGGAAAATCAGCAAAACTCCCATCCTGCTTAATAAGTCTCACCCAGGGGGCATTCACGTGGAGGAACAACCAGGTCCTGACCTGCCTGGCAGCCACTGCTGAGAAACCAACGGCTAATTAACACTGGTCTCTTGTGACTGGAAGCACCATCAACACTGCTGGCTTCAACCATGATCAATCCTGCTTGTTATTGGAGAATAATTGTTGACCTAGACAACAGGCTAATGTTCTCTCCAGAAATACCCACTACAACCCTCAGACCAGACATAGTGGTATGAAAGGCTGTAATCGTCTCTGACCTCTCAGTGCACTGGGAAGATTTTGGTTGTGAGGCAAACAAGGGGAAACATCTCAGATCAGTGAACATCTTTGCTTCAATAATTAATCAAAATTTTAAATTAAAACTTTAAATTGAGCAAAGAATATGTCACTCCCTTGCTGAGAACCCTTCACTGGCTTCCTCTAGCAGCTCGTATCAGATATAAAACCCTGATGCTGGCCTACAAAGCCAAAAACGGTCCAGCTCCCTCCTACCTGATG
>JAOVVF010032123.1:0-11107 GCA_028565595.1 Duopalatinus emarginatus | reverse complement strand
CTATCTCTCTCTCTCTCTCTCTCTCTCTCTCTCTCTATATATATATATATATATATATATATATATATACATGTATATATACACACACACACACACACACACACACATATATATATATATATATTTAGCAGGTGTATCACTCTAACAGTAAATAATGCGTAATGTGTTAAATTAACACAATGCTCTACTGGCTACTGACAATGTCAAAGTCTGTCACCAAGTAGAGTGTTTATAAAAATATGACATCAGACTTTTAAACATGAATGATAGACCTTAATGTAGATTCATGGACTGAAGTCTGCCTGTCTGTCTCTCTGTGTATCATTCTCAACACCTCTCTCTCTACATTAGCTCTCTCTGTATGTCTCACTGCTTTGCTTTCTCTCCATTCTCTTTCTTTCTCTCTGTGTTTGTCTCACTCTCCTCCCCTCTCTATCACCTTTTCTCTCAATTCTCTGGCTTTTTCTTTATGTCTTACTTTCACCCACTTCCCCTTTCTCTGTCTATCACTCTGTATATCACCTGTCTCTCTCCACCCTCTCTGTCTGAATCTTGTTTTCTCTGGGTCACATGACTTACTGTGACTTACTAATTAACATATCCATTAAACAGTACACACAGTGATGCCCCCATTTGACTCACCTACCTCAGTGTTTCTTTTGTGGTTACAGAATGCAGTTAGTAGGTGATGGTGGTGAAACTTTCAGTCCAACAACACTCCCCGATTTGAACAGAAAACCCGATTTGGACTGCGCGTGCGCAAGAAAGCCACGTCATTTCCGTTTTAACCTATTTTACCTAGTGATTAAATGCTCAGTCGTATACAGATGATAGTTTCTCATAGTCTTTGTTACAATCTCTTTAACACTAGGTACACAAGGTAAATATTCTCCATGTGTTTGACTTTGGGTGAAATAGATCATGACTGATGATCCTTTATATATTTTGGCTATGATGTTAAAATCTTTAGAGATATTTGTTGCCTGTGCTGCCCGTGACGTACCTTTGTGTGCGCACGCGCAGTCCAAATCGGGTTTCCCGTTCGAATCGGGGAGTGAGAGGATGTTTATTATCACAATAAGTTTCACTTTCGTTTCTCTAAAAATGGAGCAAAAGCTCCCCCTATTGGTCTGCCTGATGAGTGAAAGATACAAGTGCATAAATCCAGCATGAGCAAAGATTTATAAAACCAATAATGTCAAAGGAATATGCTTATGAGTGCTGTTGAACTCGATATGATTGTTTAGAGGGTGCTTATTAATTTTCTTTAACAGCAGCTCACAATAGTTATCTATCTGTCCTAATAATTCACTAACATTAGCACTAACACACATATTCTGCAGTAAATCTCAGTGTAAACTGTAAATTATCTTTATTTTCATTTGATTTACACTGACAAAATTCCATAGTCATAATGTATTAAAAGGATTAAAATTATTTTAACTCATCTGACACTTTGTGCATTATGTGCCTTAGCATCCACTGACCCTGCTCTGGTCAATTCAGTTCAGTTCAGTTCAGTTCAGTTCAATTCAATTCAATTCAATTCAATTCAATTCAATTCAATTCAATTCAATTCAATTCAATTCAATTCAAATACCACTGGCAGTTGACTGTGGAATATTTAGTAGCAAGGAAATTTCACAACTGGACTTGTTGCACAGGTGGCATCCTATCACAATTTCACGCTGCCTCCACATTATAAAAGGAGACCAGACCCTCCTTATAATCCACAAACACCCCCAACTTTTCCAACGTTTCACTTAGTGTGAAGGGTTTACTTTGTTCATCATAAGCCTCATACATATTCCCATTCCTCAGTCCTAAAGTCCAAAATCCATTCTGTGGATTCCGTTTAACCCACTTCTTCCTATCAATGTTCTCTCTCACAACTCCCAATGTCCACTTATGTTTTCCTCTGACCTGCACCTCATAATAAAATCTCCCAATTCAATTCAATTCAATTCAATTGAGTTCAATTCAATTCAATTTTTTAGCTTTACAGAAATAATGCAACAGCTTCGTTATAATACCACTGGCAGTTGACTGTGGAATATTTAGTAGCAAGGAAATTTCACAACTGGACTTGTTGCACAGGTGGCATCCTATCACAATTTCATGCTGGAATTCACAGAGCTCCTGAGAGCAGCTCATTTTTTCAGAATTGTTTTTAGAAGCAGTCTGCATGCCCAGGTGCTTGGTTTCCTACACCTGTGGCCATGAAAGTAACTGGAACACCTGAACACCAAGATCCTAGATTCTTTATTGTCATTATACTGGGTACAGTACAGTGAAATTTAAGCAGACGTTTACAGCATTTAGCAGACGCCCTTATCCAGAGCGACTTACAAAAGTGCGTAGTTAAATTCTTGGAGTATCTGAAGCTAGTAACAGTAAATCAGGATTCAAGAACTCAGACCAGAATCCTACTAGAAAAAAGCCATGTACAGACCCTGTAAACAACTTAGTTTAGGTTCATAGACAAATATACATTACAAGTTAAAATACGGTGCAATAGAAGGTAAACATACTGTAGTTATACATTTCAATTTGCTGTAAGGTGCAATGTCAAACAGTATTGAATATATGTGCAACACAAATGTTAAACTACAAAGTGTTTTGTAGTTTTGCAGCAGTGTGTCGCCATGTTGACAGATGAGCTTCAAGTTTTCAGAACTGTGTGTACAGTTCCAATTATTGTGTGCATAAAATGCAAAAAAGTAACACATCTAAATACATCTACACATTTAATCACCAAACAAACATAACTAAACATTTACTAAATTTTAAGAACATTTAATAAGCACTAACTTCATGCTCTGTGACTATAAAGAGCACTAAACTGGAAACTCACCCCATTAACAGCTACACACTTGCTATATAGTCCTTTCTAAAACAGACACATGCACACACACAAACATGCAATGTCTCATCTGTAATAAGTGGTGATTCTTAGTTGTGGAGATGATGTTTGTTAATGTTCCTTTTTTAAATAAGAAATCAGATTAATAGCACAAAATTACTGAATAAATATAATAATGGACCTGGGAAGTTTAAAATATTATAGCACACGAAGCAGATATTACTTCAGTAACAGGAGTAATAATCAGTGGTTCTTCATTTTCACCTTTTTCATCGTACCTAGGACTGAAGTATGGATAGAGTTTCACATTGAAAGACTGATCAGTGAAGGAGCAGATATGAGACGTAGCATCCACATTATAAAAGGAGACCAGACCCTCCTCATAATCCACAAACACCCCCAACTTCTCCACCATTTCACTTAGTGTGAAGGGTTTACTTTGTTCATCATAAGCCTCATACATATTCCCATTCCTCAGTCCTAAAGTCCAAAATCCATTCTGTGGATTCCGTTTAACCCACTTCTTCCTATCAATGTTCTCTCTCACGACTCCCAGTGTCCACTCATGTTTTCCTCTGACCTGCACCTCATAATAAAATCTCCCTGTAGAAAAACCTTGTTCTCCTAGTACAGAGGGAAAATCGAACCTCTTTGGTGTATCAGGGAGATCCATCTTTTGTCCACCTCCATGTCTCACTTGTTTTTCATCAATCAAAATGAGTTCAAGACCAGCTGTTTCAAGATCCAGTGTTACATCCACTGAGAGAAACATATAGACACTTTTGATAAAACTAATTAATTTTATACCTAACACACAGAGAACATAGGAAATATAGTAGAGTTAATTATGCTGATAATAAAAAGGTTAAATTGTTCTTACCTGCAAACAACGTCTTCTTTATCAACTCTTATAAACATAACAATAAAATAAACAATATTAGATATATCCACTACTGACTAAAAATTACAAACCAAATAAAACAAATCTACAACCATTTCATTGCCATCAATAGATTTTTTAAACTAAAATAGAGAAATATGCCGTTCTAGCTTAACCAACCTTGATTACATGCACATGATTACCCAAACAGCCACGCATTAAATACCCCTCTCTTTCAGCCAGTTGGTGCACAGAATTGCCAGTTGTTTGTTGTCTGCATACTAAATGTTTTCATTGTTGTCTATCTGGTATTTTGAACCCCTGACTGTTTATCTGATTACTGCCTCTTGCCTTTGCCCTTTCACTCTGTCTGCCTGGTTTTTAAACTGCTTTTCTGGTTTTGACCCTCTTCCTCGCATATCAACTACCTTTTTGACTTCTCCTCCCTTTTCTAAATAAACCTGCAAATGGATCCTTCTCCATCCTCTGAGTCTGATACGTTACATTACATCCATTAATAATTCAGGTTCAGGTTCTGCTGAGTCTGATTTCATTCCAAAAGCCTCCTTCCTGTTTGTAAATCTGGATACATGCCCCGAGATACCTGTTATTTTTAGCATTCATTTAAATTAACGTATTTTGCATGTTATAATTTCTCCAAATAAAGAAACAGTATGATTTAAAAAACACATAAAAATCATTTCCTTACCTGCTTTCTGCTTATTCTTTTGAAGCTTTAAGGCTAAAACATATACAATTGTTTTGAGTATTTTGCGTAAATTTTATATAAATATTAACAAGATGTTACAGGTCAGATATTGCTCATATAGAAATTGTATTTAATGTATTGACCGATGTGTTTGTATCTCTACTCTTATTATAAAAGCATCTTTCTTACTAATTGTTAGTGGATTAGTATTTTATCTTATGGAAAATTAGTGTGCTTAAGGGAATCTTTTCACATGTACAGAAATGACTTGTTATAATTAAAGTAAATACAGTGGACATAAATAACAAGATGAGAGTTTGTTACAGAATTCTGAACTCAATAATGCTCCTCACAGACAGCACACCCATCTGGACTCCTGTGGCCTAGTAACCAAAGCATAGGTCTTTGGGTTGTTCCTGGAGAACCTTCATCCAAGACATACTAGTGTTTTCTGTGCTCTAGCATACCTGATCCAAATAATTAGCTGATTTACAGCACTTCCTGAGTTGAGTATGTTAGAGCAGGAAAAAACACTAAAACATGCAGGACAGGAGGTTCTCCAGGAGTAAGTGCACAGTAAAACTAAAACTATAGTAAAACTGCAGTATCGTGTAAGCTAGAGATGTAACATTTCAAAGGAAAATTATTGAAAGATTACCTTGCTTGTAATACATAATCATAGTTACTATCATTCCAGCAGTAATAAGGCATGATGAAAGTGAAATGCCAAAGGCCCAATTCCATGTACGAAAGAAGTGACCTAAAATAAATCCAAGATTAAGATGTTACAGATGTTTTTAGGACACTCTATAAGAATTGTTTTACTATAAATTATAACTACAAAACACACTTACAGACAGAACCGTGTCAAAATCACAGATGGATATAACAAAAATAATACAGGTCTGATGCAATAGTGTGTTATTATTGCCCATGTTTCATTTATAATTACTATCTGTAATGATTACAATAGAATGTTACAGTGTAAATCTAAAAGGTTTTAATAATTGACACTTACTATCAATGATGACTTCTGTCTCCATAATGTGATGTTTTTGTTCAAGTCTGCAGTAATATCTGTTGGAGTCACTATAATCATAAACAGTGATGCGGCGTTTCACACTGAAGCCCTCAGTGTCTTTGTGTATCTGTGTATGTTCAGCAGGCAGAATGTCTCCTTTTCTGTCCAGCCACAGAACATCAGGTTCAGGTTTCCAGCCTCTGGACTCACACACTAGATTAATCCCTCCTGAGTTACCATAACTCTCCATTGTGATCACTGGGTGGCTTCCTAAAACTGCAGTCATTAAACAAACAGTTCTGTTTTAAATAGAGTGAACTCATCCTAATCTTTTAACCCCAATGGAGGTTATTATTTTCTGCTCTAATTCAGTTTAAAGACTGTTCCTGAGAATCAGCATGTGAAATAGCCTATGTTGTCCATGTAAAATGTAATCTATTTTGCTGCACAGAGGAAACAGAAAAACATGCTTTATTTCTGCTCTTGCACAGACAACCGAAGACTGTGGCATTAATAAAACTTGAACTTGTAATATGAGAGCACTTTTCACTAGTGCCACTTGCTAGTATGAAAATCCATTACTATTTTAATACAAACCAGCAGTTCAGTAATGGTAACAATATTTAATTGATTTGACATCATAAATCTACTTATAATGTCAAAAATTTAAAAGAATAACTAAATTTTGTTTGGTAACGTTTTTTTTTTTTTCAGGCACTTTCACTTATTTCAAACAAACGATTTCCCAAATCCTTCCTGCTGGACTATAAGTTGTTAAGCTCCTAAACACCATGTAAAATTAATAATGTTTTTAACACTTAACGATTCTTTGCGCTTCTTAGTTCTTAATTCTCAGTCTAGACCTGTATTACATTTGAGTTGGAATTAGGAAAACTAATTTTAAAAGTGACAGACATATAGACAGATAACTAAATCTAAAACTTGTTAAAACTTTCACAAATTCAATCTTAAATGTGGTTACATAGTTTTAAGTGACAAGAATGCTATGTAACAAGTTACTTACAGTTTGAAATATAGTGAGAAATCTTTGCTGTTAAATCTTTGTACAGCTGAGGCTGTGTGAAGAATATGGCTGATAATTATTAGTATTATAATTATTATCAAGTTGCTGTGTTAGAAAGACACTAAAATAGACAAGGCTAGGGAAATTTATGAAAATAACTGTAAATTTACTGCTTTTGTTCCAAATATGCCTAGCAAAAAATGGCAGTGAAACACAGACAGACCAAATCATACACTGCATTAATATATTCTGTTCACTAATATTAAAAAAAATACTTTGTGCAATGGATCTGCTTCGATCTCACTACATTCACTGAGGGATAAAACATAGACCTTTTTCAGTGGCCAGAACTCAGCATTGCCTCCATTTAGGAATGGTGCAAGAAATATAAATCCCTGCCATAATTCGCTTCACTACTGTTGGCCTCACCCTGCTGGCTTAATCTAGAACTACTTAACGGCTATTCTATAAATAAAGTCATGCTGCTTAATGACCTTATCAGACAGAACCAACCGTAGCTATTCCTTTAAAATAAAAACTGGCAAGTTCCAGAGGAGTTCATGCATCTTAGTACAGCTGCTCCACCTAGATTTATATATCTCTGCACTTACAGGTTAACATGTGGGGGTGGTGGCCTGGCTGTCATCATTCATGAATGTGCTAGAATAAGCTTATGCAAATTACATAAGGTGGTAAAATGTTACAGTTGGTTGACATGTGCACAAACCATTAATAATGACATGAGAAAAGTAAGTATATAGTAGTATAAAACCTGAGTGCAGAAATAAAACTTACCCTCAACAATGACCTGAACAGTGATGTCATCATACCAGGATTTGTCCTCAACTAGACATTTATATTCTCCTTCATCAGAGACTTTGAGAGCTGAGAGTTTAAGTGAAGTGATGCCTTTCTCTAGCTCCTCTTTGAAAAGTGCTGTTCTTCCACTGTAGGACGGAATCTGTCTTTCATTTCTGTCTTGATGATCCTTATAGAGATGCACTAGTGAAGCACCTTCCTCTAATTTCAACCACTCCACTGTCATGTCCACGGCACTGGTGTTGGGTCTGATATAACATGGTAGAATAAGGTCTTCACCAGCTACAGCAACAAGAGGAGCTTCTGGACCAACCACCTTTAATTTCTCTGTGTTGGCAGAAAAGAAACAAGTACTGAATATCAAAAAGTATATATTTTTAGAGCTTATATAATGGCACTATAATGACCTATTCAACAGACTAAAAGACAGACATTTTGTTTGATTTTATTGTATGATTTTGTCATAGATTTATCATTATTTTTGGTTCATTAAGCCTTTGAAAAAAATTAGGGAATATAATAAACTTTAGGTAACTTAATGTGGAGTACAACTGATCACATGACTAGAGTTTTGTTACATGCACAAAGGAGCATTGTGATTCAGAACCAACATGAATGCAGAGAAAATGCATACAGCCCCAAAATAACTTTATAATGCAGATGGTCCAAAAGGCACACACAGTAATTACTCTGTATTTGTTCTATATCCATAAATAATATCAGTCTTTGTTCCCTTATATGTGATGCATTTGAGAATTTAACTTAGGACAATGTGATGCATTTGAGAATTTAACTTAAGTCAATTTCAACACATTTATAGTGCTAACTTGTTCTGGCCTGTTTATTATGTATTAGCCAAAAAGTCAGTGATTCGGTGAAAAATAGGTTCAGAGAGTCCTAAGTCAGTAATCTTAGTAACCAGTGTGGTTAAGATGACGTTAAGATGATGTGTTAAAGATAGTAATGAAGTCTCTGAAAAGCATGTAGCTCTCTTGGTGTTCAGGGTTAGCCAGTGCAGTTTGACGTCACACAAATCACTCTTCTATGACCAGTGTGCAACCAGACTGTAGACGTTGATGCGGCTGATGACAACTTTTTGACTGTTGTATACTGTTGTAGAAATGATTGTTGTAGACTTAAGGTAAGATGGATGAATAATGGATTTAGATGGGACATGTTAAATTTTATTGAGAGCTAGTATTCACATTCCATACGCTTCCTTCCTGTCACACCATTATGTCCAGCAGCATTCCTCTGACCACATTCCTCTCATTATGCTCCTGCAAGGTGATGATGTAACTGTTGGAGACTGGTCATTACTGTGTCCACTTTTTTCACCTGATAGCTAGCAAAGCAACAATTAGGTTCCTTTGCCAGCGAGGTATCTCTATCGACAGTCATTTGGTTCTCGTCTTGTAGCTCGTAATGTATTGGATACTCTGCAACACCCGCTGTGGGTCATGTACAATTTCACATTTAGCCAGTATCTAAGAAAACACAAAGTGACAAAAGCATAATAAATAAACCTGACTATGAAGCATGCATGCATGCACTGCAGTTAAACCCTTCGGTTCAGCTACCTAACTGCTAAAGTGCATACATGTAAGAACTATGTAAAATATACAGCTTTCCTTCACTTGTAGATGAAGTATATTTGCCTGTATTTCTCCATGTAGAGATTGTTGTTGGTTGTGACTAGCTCACATGCCCACTATAAGCAGTACCTTTTCTCTTCTGTTAATTCCCTTCAAGCTACACAAAATGCACACACAAACTTTATTAAGGGACTGTAAATTCACAACGTTTAAGGCAATTTGGGGGAAAAAGAAGAGCCAGCCCTTCTCAACCCTTTCCCCAAAAGAAAGTTTTTTCTTCGGTTTAATTTCAAAAAAGGTTTACTGCATACATTGGTTTGTTGTGTAAAATCAGTATCATATGGTTATACCACAGTTATATAACAATAACTATCTTGTTCACAATTCATGTAGCTTGGCGATTTTAGATTTGATGGGATTCAAAAACTTTTTCCATTATTACTGCTGTCTTTGCTGCGTGCATGTGTACACAGTGCACAGATCATTGGTAATGATGGTGAGCTATGTAGATATGTAGATTTAAACTTCACATGCTGAGTTAAACTGTTGCTGTTAACATATCTCAAAAGTAAAACATACATTGTATGTGTTATATATGTTACATCGCTTTTACTGTACTTTTTGTTTTAAAGTCTTCACACAGAAAATCAACAGGTGTTTTACTGCTCATGGTTAGACACATACTAAAATCTTTCCTAGGGCTCCTACACACACACACACACACACACACACACACATTCCCATAGGTATAGATGATAAAGATGATATAAAGTGATAGTCATATTAACTGAAGGGTCCATATAAAGAACTTCCTGGCTCCTCTGCTCATCATAATAACGCAATGATCTTGCACAGCTCTGAGAGAGGAAATCTTCAGCACACCAGCCTTCAACCTTAAAATTTTCCATAATTGTTTTTTTTTTTAATTTTACAATTTCTGTGTCTGAAATGAGGTACTCATAGTATTTTAACAGAATTTAAAATGTAATCAGGACTTTATAAAGATTTAATATAAGATAAACAATAAAGGGTGGGACCTTCAACTGCCAATAAGGATGAGCTGGACATTTGGTCAATTAGAACATATATATGAATACCATACAATACAGACAAGACAAACAGTGAAAGTGAAAGTGTCCCAGTGTACTGTGTAATAAAACCAGGTGTCCTCAGTGGAGTCCCGTACATGCACATGTAAGGAAATATGCTGAATGTCCTCGATGATCTGATTACATCTGATGACCTGCACCACCTGATTAGTTGACTTGTACCACCACTCAGCTTACAATTATGGCAACGGACAAGTCATTCAACAGAATGCTTGTGGCTGTCCTAGCACAGGGCAGAGGCCACTCATTTAGTGTGAATAGCTACTAAATATAGATAGGATCCAGGGCCAAACTCTAAACTTAACCATGAACTCAGAGTTAAAGTACTCTTAGTAATACAACAGACTAAAAAAGAGATGGCAAAAAAGTCTGTTAATATGTTGCAATGAAATTATTTAGCATTTATCAAAAAGGATATAACAAAATAATACTTTTTACTCATTATAATATTTAACTTATGCTTTATTATTACTTTTATAGTGAAATGTAGCATGACATTTTGCACATAACTACATAATGTTCTTTATTGTAGCCCAGCTAAACATGGCTCGATAGGAAAAAAAACTCAAGCACATATAACAAAAGGGGGATACCACCATCACCTTTCACACAGCCAGAGGAGATGTCTCCGTATCTGAACAGTTGTCGGTCTATAACTTATAGAATTTGTGGAGAAAGGTCATCAGTGCACATTTGAGCTGGAAAAGAGCAACATTTATATTGAAATCACTACCTGTACATTAATGCTATGGGCAGATTTACTGTTCACATATCTACATGTCTCCTTTATTTTCTGAGGATACTCTAATTGGTATGTGGGTTCAGTCCATCCAGTGACTCTAGAAAATCCTGATTGAATTGTGTTAAAGCTGGTTATCTCTTATTTCCAAATAGTGTTTTATCCATTTCTTATTATTCCCCCCTTCCCATCCCCAGCAACATGCTGAGTCATTCCCCACTAGCAGACTGATATTTCATGTTTAGGACCCTGTCAGTCATCTCTAAGAATAACACACACACACACACACACACACACACACACACACACACACACACACACACACAGAGAAAGAGAGAGAGAGAGAGA
>JAOVVF010032122.1:0-11108 GCA_028565595.1 Duopalatinus emarginatus | reverse complement strand
TCTGTCTGTCTGTCTGTCTGTCTGTCTATCCATCCATCCATCCAATATTTTCAAGCCCCCCCACACACACACACCTGTCTTCTAACACTACGTCTTATGAATCCCTCAGTTACAGTATGCGACTTTTTACACTCTCTAGGCAACTACATATGAGTTGAGGTTGAGCATTTGAAGATACCTATGCAGCTTTGTAAATCAATTGTCATGTCTTTGTGCTCCAGATCTGTTTTCTCCGTGTGACATGTTTAGTTTTGAGGTGTCAAAGGCCAGAATTTTCACACACACACCAAAGCATGTTACCCCCTGGTGTACTGGTGAAGCTGAGAGTGTTATATGCCTTGTCTTATTTTTGTCTTTAAGAAGGCTGGCGGTTGTGTATATGTTGATGAAAGGGAAAGTGAACTATTTGCCTACTGTGACCTCCGCATTTAACCCATCTGTGCAGTGAAACACACACACACACACCAGTGAACACTAGGGGGCAGTGAACACACGACGCCTGGGGAGCAGTTGGGGGAGTTTAGCCTTGCTCAAAGGCACCTCAGTCGTGTCTTGCCCTGGGCAGGGATCGAACCCACAACCTTCCGGTCAAAAGACCGGTTCCCTAACCACTAGGCCACGGCTGCCCCCAAAGACTCGTCCTCTGCTGTACGTTTATCTGGAAGCTCTCTTATAAACTTGTCCTTTATCCATATAATAAATCTTATGCTAGCAGTGCTCAGACCGGCCTCATTCATTTGCCTTAATGCAATAGCTCCATAGATACACACTTAACTAAGTGTAAAAACTGTAGGTTAAGGTTCGAGTTATGGGATTATAGATATTATACAAAGGTACTGAAAGATATTCCAGTTTTACTGTAACTTAGGCACCACCACCATCTAGTGCTGTAAAAGCACATATGATACCCCAATACTCTGAGTATAGGGGGTTCTAGAGTAATGTGACTTTGCTCTCCTTTTGTCCCACATTGGGACCCACAATGCAGGATTGTAATGAAGACATTATAAAATAGTCATTTAAAAAATGATTCAGTAGAGTGTGTCACATCATGTACACTGAAGTGCCTGAAAACTGGTCCAGATGAACCCATGTTTGGCTGACATTATGATATGAGATTTGTTTGGCTGACATTTCATGGGACCCCTGGTACATCTACAAACATCTCTGACAGGTTAATGATACGTGTCTCTGATGAGTTACACCGGTTCATGTTCTTGTATTTATTCTGATGGGTTTGGCCTCTTACAACAGGGCAATGCACCACTACACATGTCTAGAAACACCAAATTCTGCTTAGAGGAAATGGCTTTCGCCAAATATACCTAAGTCACCTCAACGCTACACCAGCACCACCTGTGAAGTGGGTATGTTCCCCAGATAGCAGACAATTCTGGGCCAAATATGTCCCAGTTAAAGCACTTGTAGGCCAGGTACCCTCATAACAAATATATTGTGGGTCAAAAACATATTGGGACTTTGGGTCACATGTGGCCCATATGCAGCCTACCATGTGAATTGATTTACGCTTTTAGCCAAACTTAGCCCAACTGTAGCCTGCCATATTTTTTGTGGCTGTGTTTGGGTACTCGAAAATATGGATAAAGATTCCAGAGTCTGTGACACAGAGGATAATAAAACGACCTTTTAAAACCTACCTAGTGAACATGTACGAACCTAATTATACATAATTAGGGCAGCCGTGGCCTAGTGGTTAGGGAAACGATCCCGTGACCGGAAGGTCGTGGGTTCAATCCCCACCTAGGGCAAGACATGACTGAGGTGCCCTTGAGCAAGACACCTAACTCCCCTCACTGCTCCCTGGGTGATATGGTTTGAGGCTGCTCCCTGCTCTGGGCAAGTGTGTTTACTGCCTTCTAGTGTTCACTGGTGTGTGTGTGTGTGTATTTCACTGCATGGATGGGTCAAATGCAGAGGTCACATTCCTTCTGTGTGAAAAACACAATAAGGCAAAATAGTTCACTTTCTTTCTTTCATTTTTAATCATGTATGAACATAAATTAAACAGAGTCGTAATGTAATAGCATTACCTCTGATATATCTTAATACTGTAAAAATCATATTTGGACTAGATTCGTTTTACATCAGGAGTTGGGGTATATCACATTAAATCATCTTTTAGCCCAGATAGCTAATTTGATTTGGCCCAAATCTGGTCCACATACTGCATGGAATGATGGCGCAGAATCATTGGGCCACACCTCATCATTTCAGACAACTGAAACCACCAGTGCCAGAAATGACCCCCAACTCAACCACACGCCAGACGTGTCCCAGATATCTTATCGAATCATGTCTGCCATATGAGCATGTTTAACATATGTGGGCCACGTTTGGCTCACATGCGGTTTGCTGACAGAGACCCAGCAGTGCCATATCACTGTCAGAAGTGGCCCACTTTTGTATGCTCTGTATCTTGGAGAATAAACATTTATCTGAACGTACAGTTTTACCTGATGGGTTTCACAGTAACACCACAGGTAGTGTGTGTTCTACACCACTCCAGGAATCTGTGGTTGTGGGTTCGAGCCTTGTTCCAGTCTCTGTCTGTGAGGGGTTTGGTATGTTCCTCAAGAACTGGGTACACACATTCAACTTAGGCTGGTTATAATTTGCACTACTGTTTATATACACACAGACTTTTCTGTAGGTGCCTATGTCACTTTATGGTTCTGAATATCAATATCAGGGACCTTTATAATTTATATCTCTTTGTTTAGTGTATAGTCTAGTTTTATATTTCCATATATTTTATGCTTAGTGCTATTTAATGTCCAATGTTAATGAGAAACACAATCCTCTTTATGTTCTGTATATATTGCAGTATTGACAATAAAGCAGACTTTGACTTTGACGTTCTCCTCGGGTCCGTGTTGGTTTTCTCTGGGTACTCCGGTTTCCTCCCACCCCGTCCTAGGAGGACTGGATGTGCTAAATTGCCTCTAGATGTGAGAGTATTGAGTGAATGTGTGGGTATGTCACATCCTGCAATGGACTGTGAATATTCCTTTCTTAAGCTCAGTGATTCCCGAGTGGGCCCCAGACAAAATCTCTAGGTGGATAACAGAATGACTGACTGAATGACTGACTGACTGACTGACTGACAGTTTCACCTGTTTATGTGTTTCTTCTTGCACACATTGAAGCCAGAAGTGCCTGCAGATATATCACACCTCCAGTAGGTGGCAGAAGTCTACAGCTGAATCTCCATTCTGAGCTTATAGGGCACTTATTACTTCAACATAGGGAGTCTATGTAGGGAGTGTGGGTGCATTTGGTGCACAGCTCACCAGGCTCTTGCATCCATCCGGTTGCACACACACATAAGCCAGGAAGGCTGATGGAGTAAGATCAGAGCATCTTTATTGATAAGACCTGGGTTTATTCTGGGATCCCATTCATTCCTGGAAACTGGACCTCCGGATACTGCCATGGGTTTTATGTATTGTATCGTGCGAGCTGTTTGACAGGCCAGTGGAGATGTAGAAGGTCCAGCTGTGAGGGACAACAGACGCTTTATCTCCAGCCGGCCTGTCAAGTCAAGAGGACATGTCCACCCGGATGCCTTTACCCACTGTTAACGAGCGAGAGGCTGAAAATGTAAGTATGAAAGAAAATGAAGAAACACTCCATGTTTCCATGTGTGTGTGTGTGTGTGTGTGTGTGTGTGTGTGTGTGTGTGTGTGTGAGAGAGAGAGATATAGAGGAGCGAGAGTGAATTGTTCCTAGGCTTTGCTGTGTCACCCCTGAGAAGGTTGTCCCACACTCCAGTCCTTTGTATCATACTCACTGGTATAAATTGTTACTCTGGTCAAACATCAAGTCCTGAGTGTTTCTCTGAGTTTCTATACACTGCAGGTGACACTTCATAACCATTCACATGCTGTTAATAAGGTTTCCTTCATTGTTGCTATTAATGAAGCTCGTCACCTCACATGGTTGTCTTCTCGGACGTCCCATACTGACCTGTTTGTCCTGGGATGAGTAATGACTGCTGTCAGATGGTTTTGCTGGTGGTGGTTTTAAGTGGTTCGAGGCTGAATAAAGGTGTCATAAAGGAAAGAAAATATTACAGGAGTATTCAAGATGTTTGTCATTTTTATAATTTTTGTTTTGTGTGTTTGAGTTCACGTTTTGTTCATTTTGTTTGTTACAATAATTTAATTCAATTTTATTCGTACAGCACTTTTAACAATAGAAATACAGGATTAGATTACACATTTATATACTTTTTTTTTATCCCTAAGGAACAAGTCTGTGGTGACAGTGGCAAAGAAAAAGTCCCTGAAACAACAAGAGTAAGAATCCTTAAGAGGAACTAGACTCTTGTGACCCAGGTTCGATCCCAGCAACATACAAGACATGACTGAAGTGCCCTCAAGCAAGGCACCTAAATCCCAAACTGATCCCTGGGTGCCGTAGTTTGGGGATATCCCCCCCACCCAATGCTGGCCAAGTGTCCCCCCTGCCCCCTAGTGTTCACTAGTATGTGTGTTTCACTGCAAAGATTGGTTAAATATGGCAGTCACATTTCTCTGTGTGCAAGCACAGTGGGCAAATAGTTCACTTTCACTTCACTAAAATAGACCTGGAAATATTAAATTAATACAAAAATATTATATCATTATTATATCTGAATATCAGTCTAATTATATATAATATAATATTAAGTGTTCACTGTCCACTTTTCTTTTCTAGCAAGGTGTTTATATTGATTGGACCACTGCTGAAACACAGCTGGCCTGTTTAGTGATATGACTTGTGTGGTACAGTTTTGGTGTAAGTGAAATCTGAAATCCGCATCTGACCCATTTGTGCAGTAAAACACACCTACACACTAGTGAACACTAGGGGGCAGTGAACACACTTGCTCAGATCAGTGGGCAGCCCTGGGGAGAAGTTGGGAGTCTTGTCAGTTGAACTGGGACCTTCCCAAGAGGGGTTACTTGAACCCCTGTCCTATAGACTGTTGTTAGTTGGGAGTCAGAGCGCAAATTATATTGTAAAAACATATTAATAGAAAATTACAATAATTCGATTTTGGATCCGCAGGCCTTGTGTTTGACACATGTGTTCTAGACCCGTATGTGATACTGTAAACCATGGCACACTCATTTCCTGTCTGTCTGCCACTGACATTACTGGCTCAACTGTTAACTGGGTCATCTTGTATATTGCTAACAGATCTCAGTTTATCACCTTTGGGAAATGTAAATCTTTCCAGTTTCTCATCGTGTTTCCCACAGATTGGACCTTGACCTGTTTCCCTTTCTTATTTACATGTTTCCCAGCAGGGTCTTCATTTACACTGTTACACTGAAGATACCTAATTTTATATTAGCACCAAACTAACTTCACCCTGCCACCCCTTATATTAATATCATGCATTTGTGATATCAAACATTGAATACAATCTAAACCCGAAGATCTCACTGGGCTAAAATCCACTGTATTAAAATTGGTGTGACTCTTAAACGTCCTCGTCGTCAGCAGTTTGCACCTTTAATACACATCTCTTCTTTGACCCCAACATAAGACCATTTTACAAAATCTTCTTTTTTTTGGCAAAACGTAGACTGTGTTTGTCCTATGTTTAATAAAATAACTGCAGAAGCTCAGGTACAAGCTTCGATATCCCAGTTTGACTATTGTGAATTTCTGAAAAATCTTGCAATCCACTACAATACATTCAAAACCTAATTCTTATTTACTGAAGTACTGGCAACCCGCCTACCTGTTTGACTATGCATCCATCTACTTTATATAAAGCCTTATACAGCTTACCTCTACTAAATTAAATATATATTTTTTGCTGTGGATTGTTTTAAGATAAGTGCTATATAAATTATTATTATTATTATTATTATTATTATTATTATTATTATTATTATTATAGCAATAGTATGTGTTAAATATTAGTCCTACGTACAATTTATATAGTTTGATAAGGAAATTAGATGGTTAGTTTTGCTGAGAGTTTTAGTTTTGGTAGAGTAGCCAAGAATTGTACTTAAGTAAAGTATTGTTACTTTAAAATAATATGACTCAAGTAAAAGAAAAACATCGCCACCCAATGAATTACTTGAGTAAGAGTAAAAAGTACTCAGGTACTGAGTAACTGCTAGGTGACCTCTTAGTTTAATATCTTTACAAAGTAACATCAGTTAAATTCTCTTAAACAAGTAAAACAATAATAAATTAAATTTTATATACACCACCCCCCCCCCACACACACACCTGTTTTGGACGGCTTGGCTCTGTTTGATTGGTGAAACGGAGTCAAACGTCGCTAGTGGCTACATTTGATCGGTGGGACGCAGTCATGTGTAAAAAAGTAAAAAGTATGCTGCATTAAAACTACTCTTATAAGTACAACTTATCCAAAAAGTTCCTCAAGTCAATGTAACAGAGTAAATGTAGCACAGTACCTGTCTGTACCTTAAACTCCCAAACACAAACACACGCCCTGAGCCTGAAAAGTGTGTGTGTGTGTGTGTGTGTGTGTGTGTATAGGTGTGTGTTTATTGGGTCAGATCAGGGTCAGTGTGTGTATGTGTGTAAGGCAGCAGTTACAGTGAGGACGGTTCTGTAGTGGACAGTCACTTTGTGTCCACTTACTTTTGCATACAGGATATCCGTCCTCCAGGACAAACCTTTCATTCTACGATGCTGATTTGAATTACGTCTCGGGATGGAGTTTGGTGATATGAGTCATGCTTCTCTCTGGCATTTACTCTGTGGCATTTGAAGAGGCAAGACACACGTGCAGTTGAAATTCTCCATTCTGTCAATTTTCATATTATGGCATACAGTGAAGCCAGTATACCTCTGTAACCCTAATTGTGACACACACTCACACACTCTTTTTGTGAAATCTGGGCCTCATTATAATTTATATATAATTATATATAATTATATAATTATATAATTTATAATTAGAAATTGCTTGTTGCTGCAGTAGTGAGATGCTGCTGCACTTTTACACTCAGTAGGTATGTTTACATGCAGCCTGATAATCTGTTAATAATCGGGCTAATTGCTTAATTGGAATAGATTACAACCATGTATACACCTGAATCGGAATAGAGTCGTCTGATTGGGTCATTCTGATTACATTTTCTTTACGACTGAACGTGGTAATCCTTTAAATAATCTGGTAAATAGAAGAGTAACAGCCATGTAAACCCCCGTATCTGAAATGCATTACATTCCCAAACAGTTCATTTACATTCTGCACATAACGAAAGCTTACAATCTTCAACATGGCGGGAGTGAAAAACTGGTCATCAGAGGAAATTAAGTTTATGCTTCAAACTTTACAAGAAATAAAAATATTCAGCAGGATGGACGGCCGTAAAGCTCGCAACAATGAGCTGTTCAGACGAGAATTTAATCAAATACAAATGACTCAGTCTCCTCTCTGACTGATCTCATGTGAAGCTCGTTGTCATAGTAACGTGTACAGTAAATGTTACTTTACGCATAAGCGTTATATCAGATTATGTATTTTATGTGTAGCGTGCATGTAAATTAAGTTTTGAATCAGATTGTTGAGTAGAGTGGACATATAAACACCTCAGTCTGAATCTGTAATCGAGGTGAATTAAATCAGATTGGAGAAAATCTTTGCATGTACCTAGTCTTGCCAGTTGCCGTTGATCTCTTTACGGCGCCTTTCTGGAGCAGACCATAGTGTTTGAATACAGTGAACTGCAAAGACTGGCCAACTCTTCCTCCATGCTTCTTCCTGGACATGTGAAGCTAATCAGGAACATCGTTTTCAAATTTTTGCTTTTGCTGTGTCACAGGGCAGCCTAACACAACGAGATCACTGGCAATGATTGGCTAATACTGTTGTGACTGACAGGAGAAAGAGTGAGAGAGAGAAAGAGAGAGAGAGAGAGAGAGAGAGAGAGTGACAACTCACATGGAGAGCACAGCCAATTTTGGTCTCCTGGCCCATAGCCATGGATGGTATTTGACTTCCCTGTCATTGCCTCCTGACAGCAGCACTCAAGACCAGATTTCGTATCTTTGGCGATGACAGCTCAGGGTGCCTGAAGGTAGCCCGGTGCCTGAACATGTCTAGGACTGAAGCAGGTGATAACATAGTGCCTCCCGGGTCTCTGTCCACATGCCCGGAAAGGTCTTGTCAACCCGGTGCCATTGGTGCCTGCACTAATCTCAACCTTTGTGCTTCTGCATCTGCCATTGCAGCCAGTATGCAAGGCCATGTTTGAGCTTTTGAGCGGCTCCTTAATGCAGCTGATACAATGCGGAATAGCCGAGTCCCTGGCTTTAGCGACTATAACACAAATTGGGTTAGGCATTCAGTCAGCTACAGTTTCACTAAGACAGCTTTATAATCAGAGTGCATTTGCTGCTTCAGAGCCACACTCCTGCATTACACTCCGATCATGAAACTCCCAGATGGTGGACTGACTGAGGTGTTTGGCAGCTACTGAAACTTAAGGATCTGTCTGTGTTTAGCTCATGCCTGCTGCTTGGTCCTGCACTCTGGGTTTCAGTTACGGAAATCATTCTTGTCCTTCTATGGGCTAGACTGAGACTTTTGCCTATTTCTGTTGAGAAACAGTCGATAAAGTAACTACAACAAGCGCATTATAAAGGTTACAGCACCTGTGCTGCAATACACCAATGAAGAATAGGCCACATGTCTATTCCAGTGACACGAATAACGATGAGGAAAATGGTAATGAGCCGAACACAAGAATTGTTGTCATCCGTGGTGCACTGCAACACACACTCCTTTGACAGGGAGGATTTAGCAGTAACAAAATTAAGCTTGTTAGCGAGAAACAAAGGATAAGCGCACTGTACATGACGTCTTTGACTTCACCTACTTAACTTTTCGACAAGACAAGAATGGATAAAAGGATGAATGTGACATGAGAAATCTTTTATACGCCTCTCGCATGAGGGCACTGGCACAAGGTTATTACTTTTTACTGCTATAGCAATAGGGGATGCTCTATTCGTTTTGAAGGAAATACTATACGGTCAAAAAAAAAAAAAAAAAAAAGGTCGAACATAGGTTAAGTATGTTCTATGGAAAAAAAAAAACATTATGAACGCAAGACCTTGCTAAAAGGTCAGATCAGTCAATGAGGCAGTTAGGCAGTTGTTGTCCTATGAATATTTAATATATGCACCATATATTTATCAGGACAAAGCAAGAAGATGACATCCAAAGTTTATGCATGCTCACAAACAGACGTACACATAACATACATACATACATACATACATACACTCATTTGGGTGTTTTTTGGAGAAACATTACATGCTTGCACCTTGCCTACCTTCTTCCAGTACTAGACTTTTTTGTTTAACATCTAGTTGAAACATATAAGAAACAGTGAGGGGAAATATTGATATAATGTAGGGGTTCTCAACCTTTTGCAAGCTGGGCCCCCCCGAAGCTGGTTCATTGCAGTTGGGGCCCCTCTTCCTCCTGGCGCCACAAACAGCACTAAACCTTTGATATGAATTTATGCTTTATTATTGTTATTATTGCTCTGCCTAATAATAGGCATATCATCTGCGTATTTTACAAGATTGCAGGTATGTGATGTTAATGTGAGACCTGAGCCTGCTTTGCTTTGCAAAGATCCTCGATTCTTGGTGCAATGTCTGATAAACACAGTCTTGGCAAGACGTGTAAATGCGTGTGCGGGCGCTTATATAATAGGCTAGCCTAGCAGTTACGGGACATAGCGTCACAGGTTCAAAATACTGTATTGGTAAATTTGAAATAAAACTGTGTCTTTGATTTATTGTAATAACCTTGAGGTGAAGGACGTACAGACAACAGTTTGGTAGTCAGGACTTTTTACTCGCCGAACATGTCATTAACACACCTACACGCGCCACACACACCCGGATCTCATGCACTCTTCTTCACTCCCTGTGGCCTTAACCTCTCTACAGCCACCAACAGGTTACTTCACAATACGACTTTCCCATCTACTACATTTATTATTGTGTTGTAGTAGTTCAACCACTTGCATTTTTGACATGGGAATTTTCGTGATTTTTCCCCCTCATCCTAGTGTACTCGTGCCCCACCGGTTGAGAACCACTGATATAATGTATAGTGTTATTTTTGACAGTGTTTAAAAATTGACAGTAACACCACAAATTGCCAAAATAACAAAAAACAACAACAACAACAACAACAACAAAAAACATATCATACCAATTTAATCCGGTTTGTATTAAAAAGAGGAGCCACATCTGATCAGCTTTCTATCCAGGCAGGACACAAAACTGACTTATTTCCCAGTTTGTGGGTTGGTAAGTTCTCCAGGCACCAATAAATTTAGACAAAAACTAAAAAAAGTCTGTTTTTATCGTACATCCCCTTTAATGCTTTGTTGCAAAACCTTTAAGACATGTGCAGTAAGATGTAATTAGGTTTGTGCAGCACTGTGGTTCAATTTGTCCCATTCTTCTTGGCAAATCATTTACAATTCCCCAAGGTTACGAGGGCCCCACTGATGGACTCGCAATTTTCAAAACCTCTATAAATATTCAATAGGGTTTAAATCAGGGGGTTGGCTTGGTCATGCAAGACCTTCTTTAATAATTTTAACTGTACCATTGATATCTTGTTAAAATGTTATTGTGAATCTTCTTGCCATATTTAGTTTCTTGGTGGATACGATTAAATTCTATTCTAATATATCCAGAGACATCACTTGACATTATTTGTATTTATTTTAATCTTATAATGCTCATAATCTGAAATCTTATAAGATGAAAGCTTGCATGGGAAACATCTTGACGGAAGATTGGTTGTGCTTCCATGAACTTTCTACCAAATATGTTATCCAGACAGGAAAGTTTAAGGTCAGTACATTTACATTTACATTTACAGCATTTGGCAGACGCCCTTATCCAGAGTGACTTACAAGAGTGCTTAGTTAAATTTTTGGAGTATCTGAAACTAGTAAAGATAAATCAGGATTCAAGACCTCAGTCTGGATCTTTGCCTTCCATGTGTCTTGGATGATGGCGGGTCGAGTCGGGCCATACTTGAAGCATGAAGAGCTCTAGGTGTGCGC
>JAOVVF010032120.1:0-11119 GCA_028565595.1 Duopalatinus emarginatus | reverse complement strand
ATTTATTGTATGTTTAGACTTATTTGTTTTTATGTTAGCACCAAGTACCGCAGCAATTTCCTAATGTTGTGAACCTGCTCACTCATATGGCAATAAAACCTTCTGATTCTGATTCTAATTCTGAGGTATGGGTGAATGCCAAGAGTGGATCTGGCATACCAGGAGTTAAATTTGGCACACTGCCAGGCCAAAGAGAATGTGACCAGTGATGTAGATAAAGTCCTGTGGTCTGACCCAGCATGTCAACATAATGCTGATCAAGACCACATGATATACCGGTGTTGGTCATAAAATTAGAATATCATGAAAAAGTTGATTTCTTTCAGTAATTCCATTTAAAAAGTGAAACTTGTATATTATAGTCATTCATTACACACAGATTGATATATTTCTACAACTAAACCCCAAATTCAGTATGTCAGAAAATTAGAATATTACTAATATTCAAAAAACACACACACACACACAAAAAAACGATTTTTCGAAATGCTGGCCAACTGAAAAGTATGAACATGAAAAGTATGAGCAAGTACAGCACTCAGTACTTATTTGGGGCTCCTTTTGCCTGATATATTTTGTGTATTAAATACTTGTCATTTTTCTTTTAACTGTTTAAAGTAATCTATATGGCTTTCTGAATGTCCAAGGAACAGGGATGGGTTTTCCAAAACGCAAAAGGGTAAGTAACAGCACACACACACACACACACACACACACACACACACACACATACAAAAGAAAAAGCAGCCATAAACAGTCTTTACTCTAATATTATATACATATACAGTCCATACACTGCATGTTCGACACACTGAACATCACCAGGTTGGTTTTACTTCCAGTTTAGATAAATCACTAACTGCCACCTAATATCTGTCACACCTGATGTGGAATGCTACAGCTAACCCTACTAACTTCCACTATATGCACATTTAATTTTAAACTCAGCAGAAGGTTTATTCTTAGTGCAGTGTCCAGGCTTTATCAAAGTGCTGTGTGAGAGTCATCTGTCATTGCCAGATGTTCCAGAGGTGTTGGCAAGTATAATGTGAACATAATCACACCCACATTTTCCTCCTGTTACTGCCAATCCTGGAAATGTAATAACCTTTAGTGCTTATTCGGTAGCTGCTGATTGAAACAAAATGACCAGACTGGAATAAATGCAGTTTTCTAAAATGCAGTACTTTTTTTTTATTTTGCTTTAATATAATTGTATACGCTTTTCAATATTTCATTTTGTTTATTTAATCACAGGAAACAGCCTGAATCCATGTTACTATTTACAGTCAGACAAATCAGAGAAGAGAATGGAAATATAATAGACAGGATGTGACAGTGAAACGGTAATAAAATATTATAAATAGTTTAAAAAGAAAAGAGTTTTAAGCTCAGAACCACACCACATGGGGTGTATAGAATATGTCTTCATGAATAAAGAGGTGCTAGGAAAAGTCTGTTATTTACAGGCAGTGATCAGTGACAAATATTTTTTTTTCAATAGCTTAATGAAAATGCTTAAAATCAGGTAAAGAAAGTCTCCTTCACTGAGGCTGTCAGCTGGAGGTCACACATACTTCACTGACAGTTACACAGATCATGCCTAATTCACTGACACTGACAGGTACAAATGCTACGCCACTTTACGTAGACTGACACAGAAGTCACGCCCACCTGTGCTGACAAGTAATATATACAAATATAGGTTCTGTTTATAATTAAGTTAATAAGTACATTTCTGTGCAGTATTTGCTGTAAAGTTTTGTAGACAGATTGATGTTAATTTTATAAGGCGGTAAATTTTGTAACTTACTTCACAGCAAGTCCAGGACAGATTTCCTAAAACCCACTAAATGTCAGTGAATCCCTCGAGGCAGCAAAGTAACACTTTCTAAATTCCAATATGTGATCTCACGGATGAGGAAGTTCTGAGAGACAGACAGACACAATCACACACACACACACACACACACACACACACACACACACACACACACACAGCAGTGTAACATTATTACCACCATGCTAATAATTCCTGTGGAGGCACGGTGCAGAAGGCTGTCATTGCTCACACAGATATGCTGTCCTCTTTCACTCTTCATGGTACACTGCTTTCCAGTGTCTATCATATTACAGGTTTCACATCAGATGTATATATATATGGAAATGATGCAAAACACTGAAATCTGTTGGATTAGGATTAGATGTGAATCTGAAGAACCAATATAACAGCATGGGAGAAAATGATCTAAATAAATACATGACAAATAATAAATGTAAATAAAAGGACACATTTTTTTTTTAAAAAAAGACAGTTTAATTAATACATAGCTGTTGCGACCAAACTTGAATAGTAGATCATAGTATACAGCCAACCATAGCTGAAATTAGTTTATGCATATAACAACTATATATCATATATAAAATATACTGGTTTTTTTTCCTGTTAGTAAGAAATATTGTAGTACGGTTATATTTTGTGTACTAGTCTATAGAACTCATACTATTATAAGATTAGTACATAGTATATACTGTGTAGCATTAGTGTGTAGTGACTACAGTATAGTATAAGTGTGTAGTACACATCTGGGACACAGCCAATGTCATGTTTAACCAAAGTATGTCAAGCTATTTTAAACGAACTGCGCTTTCAAGTGGTGTAGGTTTTATCAGAAAGAGGAGTTTCCCATGAGGAGGCACCACATGAACACCCTCTGGAGTTGGAAGCTAAAGCCAGATACATTAAAATTTCCTGCTATCACAAAGCTCGATAGCATCTATGTGTTTTTTGTTTTTAACTTTCTACACAAACCTCATGACCACAAGTCTAGTACACATGTTTCATCTGTAATTGGAGAGTAAGTCCATAGTGATGGTGACACTGATTAGTGCTCACTGTCAATTGCAGATTGGCAGCAGCATCGCCTGTGGATTTGGAAGGGTGTAGGCTGTAGTAGTACAGAGGAGAACAAAAATGGCCAGACATGCATACATCTGTCATGTGGACATGATACATAATTACAGGGTGTGTTTGATGTTTTTTAGTCAGGCATTTAGCATTTATTTCTTTTATTAGAAAACATGTTAACATGGCCAGAAATGCTTGCATTGAACCTGTGGCTGTAGGTTTTTAGCTGTAATAAAGGTCATTATAAAACTATACAGACCTTTCAAAGTTTTGGAACCATAAGCATTCGGTATAGTCAATCAGTATCCTGCAAAAGTAAAAAAAAAAACTACTGGTGTACTATCAGCCAGTCAGTGAAGGAAAACAACAGCACTTAATGATTGAAACATTGTGAGATCTTTAATGAGAAACCCCAGAAATAACTAGTGGCATCACTAACAACCTCCAAAGGATAGGGCTGAATGTACTGCATTCCAGTGTTTAAAGAAGACCTGAAATATAGAGGTCAAACTTTGTGAGTGGGTCGCTGGTTTGAGGTCATTATTGTAGCTATTCTTAAATAGAATGTAGAAGTAATAAAGAATGTTTGATTCCTCAGCAAGTCCTACATTGCTATTGGCAGTCGGCTAGCCATTAAGTCCTTTGTACATTTCTGACAGAGCAGTGTTTTATTTGTTTATGAAAAGATGTAACCAGTGGTTATGATGACTAAGGAAATAACTTAAGGGATGATAAAATGGACAGCAAATGGCCGAGGAGTAGGGGGTTTTTGGTGCTGGTATCATGAATCACTGATACTCATTGCAATGGCTGTAAATTAAACATATGTATCTTAGCTTCGCTGGCTGTGCTGCAAAAACAGATGTCTTTCTTCCAAAAAAGAAAAAAAAAACATGAACAGAGATTTATATTAAGAAAATGGCAGCATGTTATCAGAGTGACTTCTCTATTCAAGAATTCAGTTAGCATCTCCAGTGCTGTTCAGTATAGAGCACATGTATTAATAGTTAATGTATTTAAATATAGCAGTCAAAGTAATCCTGATGATTTTAAATTATTATAATTGTACAATAAGCCTCATTACAGCTATTCATTAAGTTTATTTACATTCAAGTATTACTGTTTCATGGACATTTCACAACTATAAATGGATAAAAAGTACAAAATGTTATTTTTTATGTAAGATTATTTTATATAAATATTTTCTATAAACACACAATACTATATATGTGCCATATGTGTTACTACGAGTTGTAATTATATGTTAATTCTCAGTACAGAATTGTGTGCTTTAAAGGTTTTCCGTATCTGACAAGACCATATGGTGATATAAAAATTGACTGCTACAAACTTTGAGTCATCATGCTGCTCATCAGTCTGAGAGAAATGTCTTCAAAGTTAAAGTGTTAATTCGAGAGTTTCACCAACTGAACCAGTCTGTCGAGAGAAGTCACAGCACAGCATGACACTGGGCTTCAACCGTTATCTCATGCGCCACTTGCTTCACACCAGTTCATACAACTTCAAAAAAAAACTTTCAAAATGTATGAGAATAATCACTTAGCTCCGCCCCTTAATTTTCGCCAGAATGGTGGCAAAATTGGGTTGGGTGGGAGGATCCTTTGGTTGACAGAGGCAGAGGTTGACTGAGTGACTTCCCATGCCAAGCCCACTGCAGAGGCCAGTGGAGTGGCCCCCTAAGAGGTCTTTGACCACCTCTTGGGGGAGGACTACAATAGCCAGCAGCCCCAGTGAGTCCCTCTGTTGTTCCCTTCAATTACTGGAACGGGTTGAGTGGTGACTACATTCTTAGCTTAATCAGGGACAGGTACTGGCTGAGCAATAATGCCCTCATCATTATCAGGTACAGCAATGGGATGAGTGGCATCTACATCCTCAGCAGAATCAGAGGGGTATGACATCCCCTTTTTAGGTTCTGGAACAGGCATAGGCAGAGCTGTGGAGGCCACTCTGTTGGCCTTTGATGCAGCAACTTCAGCAGACACAAAAGATACCTACTCTGAGTGTATTGTCTGTACAGGCTGCTTGATCTCATTGTTTCTGGCTGTAGTCTTGGGTCCCTTCCTCTATAAAGGGAAAACCACCGGCATACAAGTGATCAGCTTTTTGATGCTCTTCAGGACAAAATGCTTGAAAATGACTTCGGCCCATTTGTGCATTGGACCGATTATCTATAACATTTTGTACCTCTCCATGGGCTTAGGGCTGGCCAGAAACTTGACATAAAACAAGCATTGTCACTGTCAAACTAAACCCCATCATACTTTGTTGGCAGTTTATAATACAAAATCTTGGGGTAGTGGGGGGACTCAAACACAGAAGGCAGAATTAACATGTGAAAATAAAGGTGAACTATTTGCCTACTGCATTTGCTCACAGAGGAATGTACCCACCGCATTTAACCCATCCATATGATGAAACACACACACACACTTGCCAAAAGTAGGGGCCAGCCCCAAACCACAGCGTCTAGGGTGCGGTTGGGGGAGTCAGGTGCCTTGCTCAAGGGTACCTCAGTCATGTTTTGCCCTATGTGGGAATCAAACCCGGGACCTTCTGGTCATGAGACTAGTTCCCTAACCGCCATGACTGCCCCCACAAGTGGCTGTTCCACATCTGCCTTCCTACTGCATCCATATTTGGTGGCTTATTTCTGTTATGGGATGTGAGTGCATATACAAAATTCTGATGAATACCAGGGAATTGGATGCAATATCAGGGCAAGACACATAAATTATAGCTCCAGAAGTTTCCAAACATCTAAAAGTTCAAAGCTCCAAAACACATTGAATTACAAACACGTTAGTAAATCCAGAATAAATATCCAAAAACAGGCCAAACAGAGAAGCAAAGGCACAGGGCTTAAATAATCTAATTAATTACATAGTTAATGGGCTCGGGTGCATGCAGTAGGGTGTTGTAGTCTTTACATCATGATTATTTATCATGATTTACATCATTTTTACACAATTATTCTCATGACATTGCTTTTTAGTACTTTTTTTTCAATTATGTTATTTAATTTCTGTCACCCCCTCATGCACACATTCTTCACATGATTTTTATATCATATTTTACTAGTGAAAAATATAGTATGTGATCTGACTTTTTCCCGCAAACTTTGAAAACCTTTCAAATGTAATGCATTTTTTAAATTAAATTGTTTTTGTTTGTTATGCACATAGTCAGTGCTGCAAAGTGTGACTCAGGAGTTTCTTCTGGGCCAGAAAAAAGTAAAACAGACAGAAATGAATGAATGGAGTGAATGTGGTGCATGTTGTGCTACAGCATGAATGTTAAAAGGACAGGAGTCTTACAGGTATAGAAAAGTTTTAAAATATTACTGAGGGCAGGTTTAAGTTTTTATTGAGTGATGTTTCTGCTGATTGGTAAGACGGAATTTTGGGGTTCAGTTGCTTTAATATTTAAATCCAACACTCGTCTCCTCCTCTACTTCATAAAGCTTTTATTCTCCTCATTCATAGATCAGAGTTAAAACTCACTCAGTCATTTATAAGAGAGTCAAACTAGGCAACAGGAATATCACACTCAACTCAAATCCTACTGCACATATTTCTGTTATTTCTCACTAACATCTTAAATCATAATTGCCATGCTAACTACAGACTTGCCTTTTTACTTGCATGCTAGTATTATTATATTTTTAAATTATATTTTGTATTATTTTTATTATAATCTTTTTATATTTTATTATTTTTAGTATTTTTAATACTAACCTTATGCAAGAATTGTATTTTATTTGGGGAGAAATAAGAATTTCATGTATTTTGCAGTCTAAATGAATGCTGTATAAATGTATAAATGATGTATGTTACTTTGCTGGGTATGGATTTATGGTTAATGAGTCAGGCTTGTAAAATTGAAGGTCCTTTCTTCCATCACCACTACTGATAATACAACTAAAATGCTGGTAAGTGCTCCTAACAGTTTATTTTGTTTTTAAACATAGCATCAGTTTTTTAAATTAATTTCACAGGTGGCTTTTTGCCGTTTTATTTTGTAAAGCATTATTCTTTTATTTTTTTTTTTACCTCTGTTCACTTAAACAATTACATGACTTTAGGTGTGCAAATTATTACGGCGGCCTCAGTTTATTACAGTGCAATTACATTGTAATAAGATGTTTATGTAGAATACGTGACTATACTTGCTTTATTTTTATATCTTGTTGAATTAGTTGATAAATGATTCAAATAATGTAAACATTAACCATAGACAGAAGTTCACTTGCTTCACTGTTAGTTGGTGTAAAATTCTCCTGTTGTTTAATACCTCCATCTGCTGGTCAAGACTGAACATTACAGCTCCAAATAATAAATGAAAAAAATGCTAAAATACTGGAATTTAAAATGGTGATGCAGAATCTACTTATAGATCTATAGATCTTTCTAATGCATTTATCTTTTTCTTTTCTTCAAGGTCAAATGTAACTGTGCACTGATTATAGCCATAATATTAAACCCCCCACAATCACTGTCCGATGAAGTGAATAACCTTGATTAGATCAGTACAGTGGCACCTGTCACAGAAAATGGGCAAGCACAAGGATCTGAGTGAATGTGAGAAAGGACAAATTGTGATGACTAGATGACTGGGTTAGATCAGCTCCAAAAAGCAGGTCTTGTGAGGTGTTCCCAGTAATACTAAATATCTACAAAAGCCACTGAACCAGCAACAGGGTCAATAGTGCCCAAGGCCCCCCTTCATCTAATTCCACAGAAGATCCACAAAAGAAACAAACTCCTTGGTGCCACAGATACCATGCCTTGACAGGTCAGATGTGTTTTTGTGGCTGTTAGGCACACAGTTCTAATGTTATAACTGATCGGTGGAAATGGATAAGTAGTATGATGTGTTACATGGTACATACAATGGAATAAAACTTTCTTTATATGAAACATTGTACTAAAGATTTAAATCCTAATTTCCGACATTTATAGAAATGAAAAGATCCATTTTACTTTGTTGTGAAAATTGTGAATAAATAAACATGCCCCCCCCTCGATTTTTGGAATGCTGTGAGCACAGATTTTAAACAGCAGTCTGACATGATTACTTCATCAGTCGTCTATGTCATCTGAATAAATTTTTTTTTATTATTTATTTTTATTGTCTTTACACATGGGTTATAAAGAGTAATTTTTAACCTAATAATATTATTGTTATTATTTTATTTTATATATGTATTTTTTGGAAAGATGATTAATACAATATATTTTCATTAGATATCTTTTTTTTTGTATTTTGCATTATTCAAACATCAGGGTCTCTGTCAGACATCAGTTTCTGTGAGAGAGTCCATGGGTAAATGATGAGTATGCGATAATTAGGTGGAAAATAAATGACACAGTGTTCTTTCAGAGGCTCTGGAGGTTCTACTACTTTAGGAATCTCACAGTTACTGCACTTAAAACATCACTGGATAGTGTGAATGACCAAAACACACAGCTTCCATCACCCCCATCTCCACTCTCTCCAGAGAGCTCTTCACTAAATGACCGTCCTTCATTAGCCATGTTTTCTCTATCTCTCTCTCTCTCTCACTGTGTGTGTGTGTGTGTGTGTGTGTGTGTGTGTGTGTGTGTTTGTGTAGTTTTGGACAACCTTTTTAAAAAGCTTTATTAGTGGCTCATATTTTCAGTAAAATTATTTCCACCCACATTTAAAGCCATTTGGTTTCCACATTCATAGAGTGGGACTTGACATGTCCTCATCACTCCTCACGTTAAGAGTCGCTCTCGTTCCCGGTCATTACTGTCACTTATTCTGTCCTTCAGAAATGAAGATAATTTGCCATGGTACAGAGATTTTATATACTGTTCAATTTAATGACTGTAAACAGACTCCCTTCAGGATAGAAGTACACTGTAAAAAACTAACTGTAGGATTTACAGTAAACAACTGGCATATGGTTGCCTGTAATCAACTATAAAAAGTGGAGACCTGTGTAGGAAGTCTGACAAACATGCAGTAGCAACATTCACACCACACACAGGGTAACATAATGTTGCTTGTAAACACCTGACCGGAAAAAAGCAGTTATAAAAGTTTGGTGCCTGTAGTTAGTCTCTCTTTGTTTTGCCAGTCAACTCTACCTAACTGAGCTGGGCTCCCCATTTACACAGGATAATATTGGACAGTGTGTATCCTCCTTGTAGAGACCACAGAGCATGGTCTTTTCACATTGATGTGAAAGTAGTTACCAGTAAATTAATACACATGCTATTGGATGCTTTTAAGAAGCTGGTTGTTCTCCCCTCTTAATGTTTTCTTTGCTTAGGCTATCTCTGTACAAGGCCGGATATGCACTGTTTAACTACTCCTCTCTTCTTGAGGGCTGTTGGGCATCAGTTGTCTGTCATTGTCATCACCAGGAAGTGTGCCCCTTGACCCATGAGAGTCGGGTGTGGGTCTTAGAAAGGGGTGGTGAGTTTATACCAACTGGATCACTCAAGTTTGTTAAGGTCCCCTGCCCAAAAGTTCCATATGCATCACCCGCCACAATGCTCAGATCTAGCCCCAGGTTTGCTTTTGTCCCCATCATTTCTTAGTGTGATTAATGGTGTGACTTATGTCCCTGGAGTTCATTCCAAACAGGTGTTGGGGATGTTGCACTCAGTTGACAGCATAGAGGGGCAGCCACTGAGGTTTGAGGGGGAGGGTGCAACTGTAGCTTGCGTTGGTGCACAGACTATTGGAAAGCTCACAAGCCCCCTCTCTGAAGTGATTACAGTGTTGCATTAGACAGGGCTTTCACCTGAAGAGGAGAAACAAGCAAAAGAGCTGTTAAAGAACTATAGTGATGTCTTTGCAAAACATAAGGGTGATCTTGGATATACAGATGAGATAGTACATGAGATACATCTGCTTGATGATGTTCCAGTTAGACAGAGATATAGGTGAATACCACCTACACAGTGACAGGCTGTCAAAGACCACATCAAGCAGCTTCTTGATAGTAAAGTGATAAGGGAGAGCAGCAGCCCTTATGCTTCGCCCATTGTACTGGTGAAGAAGACTGGAGAGCTTAGGATGTGTGTTGATTATCGTCAACTTAATGCCAAGACGAGGAAGGATGCTTATCCATTACCTCGAACTGATGAGTCTTTGGAGGCATTAGCCGGCGCTCAACACTAGACTTGGCCAGCAGCTATAATCAGGTTGCTGTTGCAAAAAAGGACAAAATCAAAAACTGGATTTTGCACCCCCTTTGGCCTTTTTGAGTTTGAACAAATGTCATTTTGGCTATGTAATGCTCCTGGCACATTTCAATAGCTTATGAAGAGAATATTTGGAGATCAAAGTATTCACTCAGTCTTGTTATAGCTTGATGATGTCATAATGTTCTCTTCTACAGTGTCACAGCATTTACATAGACTTGAAATGGTCCTCGGCCGACCATCAGAAAGGGCTTAAGGCCAAGCTTAGTAAGTGCCACTTTTTCAAGACTGAGGTGCAATATCTTGGACATCGGGTGTCTAAGGAAGGCGTGGCCACTGACCCAGAAAAGGTGTCAGCTGTGAGTAACTGGAAGCGGCCCTCTGATGTGTCTGAGGTGTGCTCAGTCCGTGGATTCTCCAGCTATTACTGTCGCTTTGTCAAGGGCTTTGCACAATTGGCAGCGCCACTTCACCAACTAGTGGCTGATGTAATAAAAGCAGCGAAGATATGCAGGAAAAGGCCAGCTGCAGTCCTACCTTGCATGTGGACGGAAGAATGTGAAAGAAGTTTCACCGAATTGAAAAGGAAACTTACAAGTACACCCATTTTGGCATTTGCAGATTTTACCAAGCCCTTTGTCTTGTAGACAGATGCCAGTTATCAAGGGCTAGGTGCGGTTCTATCCCAGGAGAAAGGGGGGAAGTTAAGACCTGTAGCCTTTGCTAGTCGCTCAGTGCGTAGTTCAGAGCACAATATGGAGAATTATAGCTCAATGAAACTAGAGTTACTAGCATTAAAGTGCTAATTTTGAGATTATCTAGCAAGGCAGTAAGTGCACTGTTTACACTAATAACAACCCTTTTAGTCATTTTCATACTCTGAAGCTGGGAGCTATGGAACACACACCACAGTTTTGTCCTGTTACAAGCAATTTTTTATTTTTGGAGTAGTTGTTCATCATGTAGTTCTAATCTAGTTTAAAGCAATTTTGATATAAATGAATATACA
>JAOVVF010032119.1:0-11119 GCA_028565595.1 Duopalatinus emarginatus | reverse complement strand
GAAAACACATCAACTGTCAGGTGTGTCTAAATACAAGGAAGACTTTATTTTATGTTTTTGTAGCTATGATAGCATAACTACAAGGGTGAATCAGAATGTAATGGATACGTAGCAGATCCGTGCCCATCTTTCAGATGTAAGACGTCTAATATATGCACAAAAAAATCTAGAAAACCATGCGTACTTCAAAATGTGCGCCGGTGAACCAGCCTCGTCTTCCGTCTCCGTACCACCCACATTTAATCATAAAAAGTCCATGCAAAATATTCATGAACATTTAAATATAAATGCTCCCAGTCAATCCGCCTCTCTACCGCCCACATATACTCATAAAAGGTCCATGCAAATCATTCATAAATATGTTAATATCGGTTTGCCCATTCATTCTGAGTGGGATAATGCAATGCAAAGAAGAGGTGGTCGGAGGTCAGGGCGAGGAAGACGCCAAAGTGTTGTTTGGTGGCCTCAGTAGCGGCAAACGCAAGTTTATTACGTGGCTGCAGTGTTTAATTTCAGTTTAATCTGTCAACGAATAATATGCTGTATGTGATATATAATAAGGTATATATAATAAGGTGTATATGTAGCGCCTTTAGATTTTAAATTGCGAGACAAAACAAAACAGATATGAACACCCAGCTAATATGAAGTATCGGCCCGAGCTCGGCTGGTGTGTGGCGGACTCGGCAGTGAGCCGGCGCATTGGAATCGGACCGGATATGGTTAAAGCTCGATAAGTGATCTGTCAGCAAAATGTATAAGAGCCGATTCCCACAGAGCTAATACGGTCCGAGTGAGCTTTTAAAGATTCGGGCCGATTGTGACATACGCTCGGTCATCACATCTAAATAAACTGCCTGTTGCACATATACGCGTCGATATCAGGTTATTAATTCATATTCATATTGATTCATCCACTTTCTACTTTCTACTACTGTGGTGGGAATTAGAGGTCTGCACTGGGGTAGATGCAAATCTTGCGGGAACGGGCGGTTTGCGCTTAGCTGCAGGCGGGAGCAGGCGGCTGAAACAAAACACTGCGGGATTATAGACTATAGCCTAATGATAATATCAAATAAATAAAATACACAGACTGAGAAAAGAATATGAAACTGCCTATATTTCATTTAAAAACTACATAAAAAATAAGAGCGCTATTCCTGACAAGTGCGTCAAAAGCTGCAGGCTAGGAAAACGAAACAAACCCCAAGAATCTCTTCATTATTATCCTATATTACGTTTTCTCCTGCGGGATGAAGAAGAAAATCAATGCATCTCTATCAATGTGCGGGAAATTTGGGCATTGGGCGGACACTTTGCACACACGTTGCGGTCACGGGCGGTAATGGGCAGAATTTCAGCGGGAGTGGGCTGGAGTTTTCTAGTGGGAAGCGCGTGCTACAGATTCTGGATAGTTCTACACCAGGCGACTCGGTGACTAACGGTTTATCTGTGGTATAGTTTATCTAATGTGTTACTCAAATATACTACATATACTTACATCAACATTAGAAATAACTTGGACTGTAGTTAATGTCAGATAACAATAAAATATAAATAAACTACGGAGTGAAATACACAATCTAGTGTAAAAAGTAATACTTCATATTGTACATATAAAGTAGAATAATATACGACAAACATTGAAACTTCATAACGGCAGACCAAAATATTATAAGTATATTTATATTAAATAGTGTTTAAACAAGTAAGTGTTAATCTTGATTGATGTGGTATGAACTGATATCCGTGAAGGTGGTTTGTGCATTTACTTGCAATTCTCTTTTTTACTAAACAATGTCGCTAATTTCCGCTCTCTCTCCACAGTCTTTTGACGGGTTCCGGATGCCCCAGACCTTGCGTAAATGTACGCTCGTTTTCATGCCAAGTATTTCTTTATAAATCTCGATTTCTGCCTGAGAACTTACGTACGCACATTTCAGGCCCGTTTTTGTGCATAGGCACCCTTTATAAATGAGGCTCCTGCACATGCCTCAGTGAGTCTCTGTCTGCACTCCTTACAGAATACTTTGCCTTCAACATGGATAGAGCAGAATCTTCACTGACTCTTGCAATTTGCGTAGTTCACCTGCTTCATGACCGTCTTGTGTTAAAACTCTATGCTCATGCAGCTTGTCCCTGAGAACTGCTGGAAAAAGAGATCTACCTAACACATCACTTGACAAGCTTTAACTGTTTCCGGCCCGATTTCAACGCACCGGTGCCGACTCACTGCCGACTCACTGCCGACACACACCCGCCAGGCTCGGGCTGATGCTTGTTAGCTGGGATGAAGATATTACATTATCAGGAAGGAATAGTGAGAAGCATCAGTGTTCAGACACGCATTAACCAGTACATGCACACACACACACACAGATATGTTTTTGTGAATTGTAAGGGTCACCTGGAGGAATTGTGGGGACCACCACCCTTTCGCAAGGTCCTACAGACTTGAAAAAAATCATGCTTCATCAAACTGCACTCATGAATCATAATATCAATATTCCAATTATTTCCAATATCTCACCATAATGGATTTTGACCTGAAATGGTGGTCACTTGTAGGGTCAGTGGCATCATTCTCAGGAATAGAGTACGTCTGAGGACTATCATGACAAATATCTCCTGTTTTCATTCTTTGTGAAGACCAGATCCATGTTGAGAGGGAACACTGTTTTTTGTGTTAATGCAAATTATAAATCCAAATACATGCATTAATTTAATGACGATTCTTAAAGGTATGTAAAAAAATCTTGCAAAGTTGCAAGGAACATATTGGAATGAACAGACAATACAAAAAGATAAAAATTAAGAATAAAAATAAAATTTCTTTCTCACCTTTTACAACTTTGTAATGTAATCATAAACAATATTCTGGGTATGGTGAGAACATTAGAAAATATTTTGGAGGAACTGGTCTTATTTAAACCTAAGAAGTTTAGTTTGATTTGTTCTTGTTTGTTAAAATGAGTGGGTGGTCAAATCCAAAGAGCTCCTAAACCTAGTTAGCTCTTGCCAAAATTTATGGAACCTATCAGGCTGTCACTGGTAAATTATTTTGGAGACCATGGTGAAATAATACAAAAATGATGACAATCCTGCATCTAACATCTGGGTCACACATGATAACCTCTGCTATGTGGCCGCTTAAGATCCGATCAGCAACTGTTAACTACATTACCTGCATTACACACAGAACAGCACCTTCTCTACACAAAAATTCCACAAGCAAACACATCCGTGTGAACTCTTCATAGGGTCATCGGGTAGGCACCTCCCTTCGTCAGTGTTTCGCTGAATCAAGCCCAAGACACCTCCAGAAGGCTCAGCAGTGAAGTCTGGCATACCAGACCCACTCCCCCCCCCAAGTTCACCTCATAAGCCTACTACCTATTCTATCTAGTCCTTCCCTGAACTTTTCCACTTTCTCTTTTCATAAGCTGCCTCAACTTTATCCTCAAATGGAACTGTCAGCTCTATAAAATAAATTATTCTCCTGCTCTCTGAATACAACACCATGTCGGGCCTCAACGTAGTTACTGTGATGCAGTGTGGAATCTGCAATCTGGTGTTTACATCCACTATTAGCTTCCAATCTCATGCTTTGCTCCAACTAGCACTGTTCACCCTCTGTGTTCGTTCTCCTATATACGCCCCTCATGCACAAAATTAATTAACCGCCTACCACTATCAACTGCCATACTGTTAATCTCTATGCGCTTTCTATCGAGCACCCCTGCTAATGTCCTGAGCACCTGATTATGCCTCCATGTGTACCAACCTGCATTAAGCTCACCTTGCATGCCGACAAGATATGCTTCAGTGTCCCTTTGCTAGCTTATCTACTGCACCTGGCCATCTCACCTTCAGTCTTTGCTTAATTCCATTTTCTTTTCCTAACTTCCTTTTGACCAACAGCTCCAATACCACCCTGATGTGCACTGGAACTCGCTTCAGTAGTACTAAAGGTATTGACAGACTTACACAATTTTGCAGTATTGCCCAATGTGGTGGGCCCTGCACTCCTTCATCCAGGCACCTCTTCTTTTGTTGGTAAATTCTTAGCCCTCTTACTGACGTCACCTTGCTCTATCCACAGACACAAACCTGAACCATCTTTGCCCTTATTAACCTGCCTGTCTCTATGTTTGACCCACATCTCATACTCTAGTCCATTTCAGAGTCCATAATAATGTTATCCACCAGTGAGTAATCTTCCAAGCCTGCTCTCGCAGACTCCGGGTGTGTTGTATTCTTTGCCCTTGATGTAGCTTTACATGGGTGTGTAAGCAAGATAGAGCTTTCTGGCAACAAACACTCTAAGTGGGTCTGGCGTAACACCAAGGATGAGTACGCAGAAAAACACCTTATGCCCAATGTTAAGTATGGGGGAGGATCGGTGATGCTGTGGCTCCTTCAAAGGACCTGGGAACCTTGTAAGGATACATTGCATCATGAACTCTTTGAAATATCAGGACATTTTAAATCAGAATCTGGTGGCCTCTGCCCGAAAGCTCAAGATGGGTCGTCACTGGGTCTTTCAGCAAGATACTGACCCTAAATGTTTGATTTATGTTGACTTGATTTTCCGAGTTTTAAAAACTTTTTATTAGTTGAGAAACATAACCATGAAATATTAAGTTATCACAACAAATTCAGTGATTTGTAGTTATACAAATAATATTTAAGTAAGGATAACTAAAGGACAGGCATATTTATTCCAATGTGGTGCATTTATTTCAGCAAAAATACAGTGATTTGCCACCAAACAACCCTACCAAAAGGGCAAAAAAGGAGGCGATCCCAGATGAAGACTCCTGGATTCCTCGACTCCAGAAAAATCTGTCTTTGCAACAACAGGGAAAGGTAAAGGTATACATGATAACAACCACACCATGTTTGCGCTTTTTATGTGGACCTGCTTCTCGAATTAAGGAAACTGTTGAAACACCTAAAAGAAAGACAGATAAAGGTGTGGCTAGTCACCATCATGTAAACAGGAGAAACAAATTAATTATAAGTCATTCTGGAATCCTAATGTTCTACAAAAATTCTACATGCAAGACAGTAAACTTTGAGTTTTTTTATAAGGCTGAATAAGTAAGATTTTGAGCTGATCAGTTGAAATCAGGGCCCATGTTCACAAAGCTTCTTGAAGTTGGGGTGTCGATTTACAATTATATTAATTTCTTAGCTACAGTTATTTCAGTGAGTAGAAACTTCTAGATCCTAGATGAGCTATCCTGCTCTACGACGATTTCTGATTGCAGGCATAGGTTAGCACGAAAACAACAAAATATGCATGGCAGGGGTATACCAGGAGCTCTTCTTCTTCTTATATATTTGTCTCTTATCCTTAGGGGTCTCAATGATGGATCAGTCACGCTATCCTGAGCATCCCCTTCCATCACTACTACATATCCTTCCTCATCACATCCATAAACCTCATCTTTGGTCTCTCTTTCCTCTTCCTGCCTGGTAGTGCCATCCTCGGCATCCTTCTCCTTATACAACTCTCATCCCTACTCTACATGTGATTAAACCATTTAAGACCTAAGTTTGTTGTTTGTCTGCACTGTCCATCTAAAAAGTTGGTTCCTAATCTTGTCCATCCTGGTCACTCCCATCTTCACATCTGCCACCGCTAGCTGTCCATCATTCCTACTGCAAATCTCACTTTTGTCATACTATCCTTATACATATCTTGCACCAACCTCACAGTGGCACACTTTTCTGCCCCTCCCGAATTTCTCATGAAACCCTTTTTTCATCCCCAATGCTCCTAGCCTTACTTCCCTTCCACTTTGTCTCTTGTACACATAGTATGTCGACTCTTCTCCTCTCCATCATATCCACCATCTCTCTCCCTTCCCCTCTCTCAGTCATAGGGCCCATGCTCAACGATCCTATTATGTTAATTCCAAATGGTAAATTAATTTTCCCTTTTGTCACAGCATTTGGGGATAAAAGCATAACACACAAAAAAGCACAAACATCCAAAGATAAGTCCATAAGACAATGATTAGGTTCTGACCATAGAAATGTAGAGAGTATATTTCAGAGTAGTGCTGGACAATATGGCCAAAATTTATATTGTGATATATTCGTTAATTTCAGTTAATACGATATAATTTCATTATTGATATCAATAATTTGAAGGCCTCAGAAAATATGCCATGAATCTCTACAATGAAAGTCTGTACCTACTAATGTCAGTAAGTTTGAAACCTCCTTCTACAAAAACTATATAATATAATTTATAAATTATATAATTTATAAGTATATAATAAATGGTCCAAATAAATTAATGTTCTCCTTTTATTTGCATATAGCTTTTATATAAAAACTAAGAACATGACAGCTCTTATCAAACATAAACCTACAACAAAAGTGCTTCATCCAAGATAGAGAACATAAAAAGTGCTTGGGATTTCTACAGAAAAAAGTGCAACAATAAATACATATATAGCTGTAGGGACATGTTTGAGTGTTGATGACATCTTAAAGTGAACCCTAAGGTTTTAAAATTTTGTTAGAAACAAGGTTTATAATAAGAAATACAAGCTAATCTACATGATCTGGCTTAAATGAAACAGGCTGTTACTTCTTAAAGCGTTTACCTTAAAAACTTTTAATGCATTTACCTACGTTACAGAAATCATTCTTATGTAAATTAAACAAATCAATTTTCTCCTGTATTGTTAAATGTTAGCATATTAAATGCATTGTGCTCATAGCAAAGCCTCTCACCTGAAGACGCATTTATAATTACAAAACCAGTGGGATCAGCGGCGGTGAATTTGTGTATGCGCATGTGGTTTGTAGTGTTGATGTGGAGCAGTGTGGGTCTGCTTTCTCGTGGATTCTGTGCCCTATTGCTTGTACACTTTTTTCTACCACTTCTTCTCTATCCCTTTGGCACTCTTTTAATGTGCTTGGACACAAAGCTCTGTGAACAGCCAGTATCTTTAGCAATGACCTTTGGTGTCTTGCCTTGCTTGTGTAAGGTGTCAATGGTCGTCTTTTGGACAACTGTTAAGTCAGCAGTGTTCCCTTTGCAGGTGTTTTGAGTTAATTAGCTGATTAGAGTGTGGCACCAGTATTCCCAATATTCTAATTTTCTGAGATACTGGGTTTGGGGCTTTCATTAGTTGTCCATTATAATCATCAAATTAAAAGAATAAAACCCTTAAAATATTTCAGTCTGTGTGTAATGAATTAGTATAATATACAAGTTTCACTTTTTGAATGGAATTACTGAAATAAATCAACCGTTTCATGATATTCTAATTTTATGACCAGCATCTGTATAAACATATATTGCTGAGACAAATATCTATTGTTTGGACAATTATTATCACCCTTTTTACTGTAAAATCTGTATTGTGCACCTTTGCTCTTAAATTATTAAACACTGTGGTATAAATTAAGTGAAATGCAAGCAATCAAATAACATTTTTGTCATTTCTGTGCAACTGCAGAAGTACTCATGAGATGGAAAGCAGGCCTGGAAGAAAAAGTAATTGAGTATTTAATTGCAGAGTGTCTGAAGCCTGCACCTGCCAGAACAGATTAGGTAAAGACTTTAAAAGAGCATAACTCTTTCTTCATGTTGATTCAATGACAATATATGGGCTAATTGGGGACTGCTGAATTGTAATGCAGGGCTAAATGTGTGTTCACAAATCAAGTGTGGATTAATAAAAATTAGACAGAGAAATAATTTCATTGTACTTTATTTGACAAATTTGGAGCATTGGTCATTTATATAAATTTATTTATATAAATAAGGGTTAAATATACATTTATAAAAAAATTTCATAAGTTTTATCCCTAATGAGCAAGCTGGTGGTGACAGTAACAAGGAAAAACTCCCTTAGATGACAAAGGAAAGAAACCTTGAGAGGAACCAGACTCATAAGGGAACCTATCCTTATTTGGGTGACACAGATGTGCAAATATGAACAAAAACAAAAGTGCAGGTAGACAGAGAATTAAAGTCTGTAATCTAAGTCATGGTTTCTACATCTGTCCATTATTGTCCCGTATTGTAGACTGTCCATGTCCACGGTGGGTCAGATGAGGCTGCAAGAAGATAAGGGTGGTCACAGTGTACACAGGGTCTGTGGAGCAGGAGGAATCAGGACTCAGGGTTTCTAGTATCTCCTGCTGCCTCAGCCGTATCAGGTGTAGCTCATCAGAAAGGAAGATGAGAAGAGAAAACCAAGAGTGAAGTATGGTTTTTATGTAATGGTCACTTTAAATATAATTGTAAAAATACAATGTTGCTACAACTTAGCCACAACAACCTGGCAATGTCAGGAAGTTACATTTACATTTACAGCATTTAGCAGACGCCCTTATCCAGAGAGACTTACAAAAGTGCTTACAAAAATTCCAAGTTAAATTCTTGGAGTATCTGTGCTAGTGAAGGTAAATAAATATTCAAAAACTCAAACCAGAATCCTACTTGAAAAGAGCCATGCAGCATTAATCATTCAAAACTTTCTACACTAGTCAACCTGCAGAGAGAACAATAGTCACAAAGCTAAAAGACAAGACAAATACAGTTTACAAACATTTATTTTCAATTAAGTGCTGGCAGAACAGGTGAGTTTTTAGACAGCAAGTGACTCTGCTGTATGGACAACAAGGGTAAGTTCATTCCACCACCTTGGTGCCAGAACAGAGAAGAGTCTGGATGTTTGCCTCCCATGTGTCTTGGAAGATGGTGGGTCAAGTCGAGCCATACTTAAAGCACGAATAGCTCTAGGTGTGTGTCTGGCCTTAACCATTGCCATCAAGTAGGAGGGAGCTGGACCGTTTTTTGGCTTTGTAGGCCAGCATCAGGGTTTTATATATGATACGAGGTGCTACAGGAAGCCAGTAAGGGGTACACAGCATGGGGGTGACATGGGGGTGATCAGTTGCAGGGGCCTGATGGTATGCATGGAAAGACCAGCCAAGAGAGAGTTGCAGTAGTCCAATCTTGAGATGACAAGAGTCGACTAGTATGTGGGCAGCTTTCCTTGAAAGAAATGGTTGCATTCTCTGAATGTTTTGAAGGAGAAACCTGCATGACCAAGCCAAGTTAGAAACATGACCAGAGAAGGAGAGTTAGTCATCCATAGCAACTTCTAGTCTACGTATATCTGTAACTGGAGTGATTATTGTATTCTCAAAGGAAATTGAGAGATTATGATTACATCCAGTTACTACTGGGATGTAGAGCAGTTTTGTCTTGTTAGGGTTAAGTTTGAGATGGTGGGCAGCCATGAAGCAATGTCTGCTACACATGCTGAGATCCAAGCTGAGACCTGCATATCAGAGAGAGGAAAGGAGAGGATGAGTTGGGTGTCATCAGCATAGCAGTGGTAGGTGAATCCATGAGTGTGTATATGTGTTTTTACTGCACTGATGGGTTAAATGTCTCTGTATAGAGCCGATTTCCAGGGGCAGTTTGTTAAATAAGACCTTTTTTTTTAGATATAGAGTCATAATGAACATCATATCCTTAATCAAAAAAGATACCGATAATCCCTAGAAGGTTTACTGGGGTATAAAATGTGTTCAAAATGACCACCAATAAGAGCCTTCATAGACGACTTAATCATCATTACCGAGTTGGTGGTTTATAAAAGTTGATAAGGTAGAAGGAGATGTCCCTCAATCCTTTAAAATTCAGATCTGTAGTTGGGATCTGAGAGGTTTTTGTTTTTATTGTTTCTAACTGGACAGAAAGCAGCTTACACTGATCTTGCTCAGTTGAAAAAAAAAAGTAAAAAATGCGACCAAGATCCAACATTTTTCAACTTCATAAGTTTATTAGATGCAAGGACTGGTGTAAGGGCTGTACCCTCATGTGAGATGGGCTGGGTTTTCAGTAAAGGGCTGGGCTGTAAACAGCAGTAAAAGTCTGTCATGATGAGAAAGTGCAGCTCAGAACAACAGCTCTGACCTAAAGTCAACTTCCTAGTGACAATGGTATGTATTGATTAATATAGTTCTTTTCTTAGTCATATGGGTCTGAAACAGAACATTAACACGTTAACACAATGGTTTCAGCACTTAAGCTATAAGCCATGTTTACATATAATTAATGACTGTGTTTGCTACAAATGTATTTTTCGTTACATAATTTACAAAATATGTACTGGTCAATAGGCATGTAAAATCTTAGGTTTCTAAAACATAAAACCTACACTAGTTCTACTGTTTGGTCCCATTATTAAAATGTATTATTTAAAAAAATCAAACATGCCTGAGTTGACATTTTGTCCTACCTGTACAGATCCTAAGAGGACTTCTCCTGCTGTCTCTCCTTGTCTCTGGATTCAGAGGTATGGAACAGGAGAAGACTCTGGATGAGACAACACTGGTTCCAGCTATAAACTTTCTTCGTGAGCAGTAAGTAACATGCACAGTGCAAACTCTGTGCAAGCCACTACTGAAAGTTTAAGTATAAGATATATTGTTTAGGAACTGCTAGGAACTATAATATTTAAAGTCAGCAGCTTGACCATTTGACTTCCCCGTTTCTCTTTTTCCTTTCTGTTGTGAAACTGTTAATAACATGGCTGCTGATATTAAATTTATTGTTTTTAATATTCATTTATTAATTTCATAATCTCATTTCTACAAGATGACTATGAGTTCCAGCATAGACTAAAATAAATCAGAATGACCCCACGGGTCTTATCTGTAAATATGACTTTGTGTATGTTTTTTTTTTTAATTATTTGCTGATAATGTCATCTGGTGTTCACTGAACAAATTGAGGCATTTTATGTTTGTTACTCTTATTTCTAATACATGTGCATACACGACTCGGTTAGGCTTGCTGTAATAGTTTTGATTAATTTTCTTCCTTAATCTCTCAATGTTTCCATTTTGTTTAAAAAGTAGTTGAGGTAGTTCTTCTCTAAAATCAACAGATCGAGCAATGTTGTGTGTGTTTTATCTGTTTTAGCTATCAACCAGAATCTGATATACAGTACGCCATTGCCTTCAATGCTCCTGCAGATAAGTGTGCTGATTACCTTGACAACAACTTCCTCAACACATATCCTAGCCAAACTGTGAAGAATGCCATTAACAGTGCTGAACGTGTCTACAA
>JAOVVF010032118.1:0-11119 GCA_028565595.1 Duopalatinus emarginatus | reverse complement strand
CTCTCTCTCTCTCTCTCTCTCTCTCTCTCTCTCTCTCTCTCTCTCTCTCTCTCTCTCTCTCTCTCTCTCCCCCTCCTTTTTTTAAAACACCCAACTGCTATTTTATTCTCGTGAGGGAAAATGGGAAATGACCTATTAATGCTCTTGATCACTTGCTTTAAAAATGCGTTTTAATTTTTTATGACTTAATATCAACAGTTTTTGTCACTCTTCTCTACACATGCCATATAAAACCCCTGGATTTGCCTTTTCTTACAGAGACCTATGCAAACGAAATAAGTAGCTGATCGTATTGTATTTGAACGATTGTATTTAAATATCGCCAGAATAAAGAGTAGGCCAGGACCGAGTCCAGGAATAAAACAATCCAACAGAGTGCAACATGTGAGTGCAAACATTGACACAAGAATGACCGCATTTAGGTGTTGGGCTATTTTAAACAATTTTACTTACTTGAAGTACATGAAAATATCTGTTGATGTGATTGATGTAAATGAAATACATAAAATAAATATTTTTTTGTGTAGTAGTAATTTAATACCTGTATTTGTTGTAAACAAATGGCTACAAACTGACCTATCACATACCCAATCAAATTGAGTGATAAATTATTTACACTAATAAGCAACCTAGAGTTAGGTTAACAGTGGTGTTTGTGTGATGAACAGGCAGCGGCACACAGAATATTATTACTGAATCAGAGACGGCATTTAAAGCGATGAAATCACTCACGTGATCAGACACATCCTCTTAACGCAGCTCACCGTTTAAACATGGGTTTTTATATAGTAGTGATTTAGCCATTTATTAGTTATTAGTTTTTATAATAATTACTCTCCTAATTATTATTATTGTGGTATAGTAATGAGCGTTCTTGAAGTTACGTCCTTAAAATTGTTTGTAAATCTCTAAGATTAATCGTTATCGGGAAACGCACCCCTGATCAGTTACTCTTACATGTTGCTGCTGACCCGCAAAACATCATACAAAAGTACAAAAAACTTATGATTTTAGAAGGTTCGTAAATTAATGAGCATTTCTTTTAATCTTAAAAAGTTCTTAAATTAATGAGCATTTCTAGCATCTTCAACTAGGCCTACTTCTATATGAGCTTGTGTGCAGATGTTCCATAAATGATGTTCCACTAAAACACTGATCGATTTTCCTGAGCTGAAGTTATTCAGAGAGTGAATGAGTTATTGAATGAACCCAGAACTGATGGGTTGATGATGATGTGGATGAGGAACCTCCTGAGGAACGTCTGGTTCCTCTCATTGTTATTCCCTGATCACTGTCAACAGTGGCTTGCCAGTATACAAGGATTCAACTGTTTGGGAGAAAGATCATAAGGATTACAGTCTACTTTATCAGCTTTGTTTACCATTTTATTTTCTTCTAAAGTAAGGTGAGTATCCTAATTTTAGCCATCTTACATTTACATTTTAAAGTAATTAGAATATATATTATTATTTAATATATATATTTAAATATATAATCAATAATTACTTATTTGAAGTACGAGCAGGCCTATGTTTGAAATGTAAATATATTAGGGGAAAAATAGCTTCCATTTATTTACATGTTCGTGTTTTGTCTGAGCAACAGTTGTGATACAAACATTGACCATTAACCATTATTAGCCAGTGATGAATTATGTAAAGCACAAGATTCAAGCCTCCATATTCAATAAGGTCTGTTCTCCACAATCCGTTTGAAAGAAATTGTTCGGTGGAGAAACTACAGGTCAAAGAGTTCGGTCAAAATACATGTGACACAAAAATGACACAAAAGGCTAGAAATATTGTAGTTATCAAAATGATCATAAATCGCAGTTCTAATGTGGTCAGAAAGATGGTACAGTGTAAATCCATACATAACAGAGTGGTTTAAAACATACATACGTGCATAAATATATAACCAATAGTCACGTATTTGAAATATAAGTAAATAACAAATGTAAATATATTGGTAAATTAGTTTTTTTTTCAGTTACATGGCTATCTGCGTCTCAGCAACCTTTAGCAATTGACTGCGCTATTCCTTTCATAGGGTAATAGAAACATTGCCCAGTGATAGCAGAAGTGCAGCCATTGATGAGAAAAAATACACACACCGCAAACATTAATTTAGACAATCGGCATCATTGAATCTGACCTCTTAAAGGGCGCTTCGTTCATCGGCCCAAGCAGAGTCAGTTAGTAGTGGAGTAAGGGCACGTGCCAGCTATTACAAATGTAATTACACAGATACATACACACACACACACTCACACACACACACACACACACACACGCACACACACACACACACACACACACACACTCACACACTTTTGCTAATATAGATGTATGTTTCTGAACCATCTATATGAGCCCATTCGAGCTGAATTTATGATTATGATCAACATTTAGTCTAATAAAAAAAAATTACTGATAGATTTGGTTTCCTGCAAATTGGGTTAAATTGTTGAGATGGTTGTTGAAACATAGAATATTTTTTTCACCCGCTGGACTTCAGTTTTTACCTTTCTCCACTTTTCATGTTTATAAAATCAGCACATTTGGCAATGCAAGTCTAACCACTGCTGTCAATAAGATAATATGTGGTTCAACTTTTTAAACTGTAAACATGAATACAGGGCCATGGAGGATTCTGAGTTTGACACTTGCACATGTTGAAAGGCCCAATTTTTGTTGTGAGGATCAGCAAAAATATCATCATAATAATATGGGCAGCAGACAAGTAGGCCTACTTACCATGTTACTTGCATGCCGTGTGTAGGAGAGAAGCTGGGGCTTGCATGACCATCAGAAACCCAAAAATTAATAAGCTTGAGAATATTGGAAGGTGTTGTAGACACTGTAAATTGTATTCTGCATGTGACCAGTAATGCTAAAGGCTTATGCTTTAGTATTTGATGCATTAAAAGAAATATGCCTTTACATTTTCATTTAATATTAATACTAAAAGCATTTCTTGCAAAGCAACCTGCTCTTAGAGACAACATTAAAATCCTTTAATATACAGCTGAGGCCAAAACGGAATAGACTTCTAAAGCTTTAAAGTAGCAGGGGCTCACATTTTTAAGCTGTCTAAAGTGAATTCAGTGTTTTCACGTCAGTGTATTAATAGTTTTAAGCAAGGCAGATCCTTGTAAGTGATTAGCTGATGGTACAACAGTGAATTTATCAAGCGTTTCATTTTAAATTAATTTAAATTAATATTAGAAACTACACTCAAAATGCTGGATATTATGTGCTAATATTTTAAAATATTATCAAGGGCCACATTCAGACAAGCCATATATGAATTAATAATGATTCACATTGTAATTTTACACCTGAACTTCTTGTGGGTGAACAGTTGACAAAAACAAAAGAACTTGTTAAGAAATTATATCACCATGGCTTGAAAGCTTTTAAAAGTTAAAACTTAATTGCAAATGAGTCTTCGAGCAATGTAGTGATCTTAAGCATATCTCTAAATTAATACCAAAACACTTAAAGACAGTAAAAGTATTGGACTGCTCGTTACAGACTGCAGAGGTGCGTGCACTCCTGAAGGCTCGAGACTCCGCCTTCAAAGCAGGAGACAAGGCGGCCCTAAGAAAAGCAAGGGCCAAACTGTCTCAGGCCATCAGAGAGGCGAAGCACGCACACAGCCAGAGCAGGAAAACTCTATGTAGAGTGAACCCACGGAAAGCTGCTGGACCAGACAACATTCCTGGTAGAGTGCTAAGGGAATGTGCAGACCAGCTGACAGATGTCTTCACCGACATCTTAAACATCTCCGTGAGCAGCGCCACCATCCCGACATCTCAAAGCAACTACCATTATACCCGTGCCGAAGAAGTCTTCAGTGTCTTGCCTCAATGACTACCATCCCGTGGCACATCAAGACCCTGCTGCTGCCTCCTTCACTAGATCCCCTGCAGTTTGTGTATCATGCCAACCGCTCAACGGACAACGCCATATCCACCACCCATCACCTGGCACTCACTCACTTAGACAATAAGGACACTTATGTTCGAATGCTGTTCATAGACTTCAGTTCAGCGATCAACACGATCATTCCTCAGCACCTGATCATGAAGCTGAACGTACTGGGCCTGAACACTTCCCTCTGTAACTGAATCCTGGACTTCCTGACTGGGAGACCTCAGTCAGTCCGGATCGGACAAAACACCTCCAGCACCACCATGCTAAGCACTGGGGCCCCCCAAAGCTGTGTGCTCAGTCCATTGCTGTTCACTTTACTGACTCACGACTGTGCAGCAATGTACAGCTTGAACCACATCATAAAGTTTGCAGATAACATGACTGTGGTGGGTTTCATCAGCAAGAACGATGAGTCAGCATACAGAGAGGAAGTTCAACAGTTAACAGACTGGTGTAGAACCAACAACCTGTCTCTGAATGTAGACAAGACCAAAGAGATGGTTGTTGACATCAGTAGGACAAGGTGTGATCACTCTCCACTTCACATCGACGGCTCTGCTGTGGAGATCGTCAAGAGCATCAAGTTCCTTGGAGTTCACCTGGTAGAGGATCTCACCTGGTCCCTCAACACCAGCTCCATAACCAAGAAAGCCCAGCAGCATCTTTATTTCCTGCGAAGGCTGAGGAAAACACATCTCCCACCTTCCATCCTCACTACATTCTACAGAGGAACCATCGAGAGCATCCTGAGCAGTTGCATCACTGCCTGGTTTTGGGAACTGCACTGTATCGAATCGCAAGTCCCTGCGGTGGATAGTGAGGATGGCTGTGAAGATCATCATTGTCTCTCTCCCCACCATCACAGACATTTACACCACATGCTGCATCCGCAAAGCAACCAGCATTGTGAATGCTGTCACACACACCCCTCACACACAATCTTGACCCTCCTACCATCTGGAAAAAGATACCGAAGCATCCAGACTGTGCAACAGACAGCTATCAGACTCCAGAAAAATTGCACACATTTCAGTGACTGGACTGAACACACACACACACACACACACACACACAATCTTCAAGATACAAAACAAAAGAATCTGTCTACCCAAATGTAAGAGTGCAATGTTTACATTTATACAAAAAATGGACAATACTGCTGCTAAACACGATGTTTATGTTTACATTTCTACCAAATAGACAAAACTGCTGCTGAACACAATGTTTTACATCTATACAACCTATACAAGAAAATGGACATAACTGCACCTTACTGCTCCCACTACCAGTGGGTTATCTGCACTGCCCCTGCCCTATATTTGTTGTTAATGTTTAGCGCATTTATTGTATATCGTCTTGTGTATTTATTGTAAATTGTCTTGCGTCATTGCACATGCTACTGCACACGTGCACTTTATGTTCCATTGTGTAGTTTATTGTTCTGTGTTGCACCTTTTCACAGTTTCACTTTGTACTGTACAACACTGTATATGGGTGAAATGACAATAAAACTACTTGACCTGACTTGACTACAAAGCCCTGACCAGATCCTAGACAAAATTTGTGAACTAAACTAAAAAGCATGTCTGAGCAAGCATGTCTAGATTATTTTAACAACAACAACAACAACAACAACAAACGATAATCTGTACCATCATCAGGTTTAGTGAGCCTCTGCCCACTATAGTCTCAGATTGGAACCCAATATGGTTTTCTGTTACTGGAGCTGATCTACTTCAAGGTTTGACCTGTTGTGTGATTCTTAGATGATTTTGTTCCGTGTTTGCATCAAATAATTGCTGCAAAATTTTTTGCTGCCCATTCATGCTGTAAATCACCTGTTTTTCCACTTTCCAATGGTGCTTTACTGGAGTCAAATTTGTGAGTGTGTAGGCCAATAAAAGTCCTAGTATGTTTCAAGAACAAACCCCCCACCACCACCACCACCTACCTGCCTGTTGTCATGAGAAAGGTTGTGTCCATGAATTCAAGACTTAGATTTAGTCGGATTCCTTTTCTTGGCCATGGCTGTATTTGACTGTCAGCTCAAACCTGGCCATTCTCTGACGTGTCATCAACACGACATTACTGCTCAAAGAATTGACCCGGACTGGTTGTTTTTTTCTTTTCACTTATTCTGTAGAAATTCTACAGATTGTTGGAACTGAACTGATAAGCAGTTTTTGAAATACTCATATCAGCCCGTTTGAGCTGCATGCCTCAACAGCTATAGATAGTTACATTTCCCCCACTCATATTTAATTTGAACATAGGTTCTAGACCTGTATTTGCATTATTTTATGCATGCACTGCTGCTGCATGCATTGTGATGTGGATATTTGCATTGTGAATTGGATGAATGAGCACACACACTAAGCACAAATTATACAATTACATCTTTCAGGTGAGTTCCTACTGTAGCTTGGTGTTACACAATGCTCTTTCAATACTATGTGCTTATCCTCCTGGCCTTCTGCATTATAAATGTTAGTCCCTGGTGTTCTCTTGAGGCCTGCTGACTGTAACCTGGTTTTCCATACACATATTGCTCTTTCCTTGAACAGAAATATTCTTTAGCAAAGGCTGTGTGAGTCAACGAAAGCAAATCTATCACTCCTGTAGGCAACAAAGTCCTGTATTCTCAAGTGGCAGACTGCAATTGGCTCAAATAAAGTCTTAGTACTGCCTGGCCACTTTTCAAAGAATTCCCAGAATTATGGAGGATGCTTCTTTCCAGTGATACAAACATTAGTAAATGCAGTAATCCCAAATTGCTGTTAATGTTTTGCTTCTATCTATGTGCATGTCATGTGTGTATATTACTATACAGCAGGGCATATTCTTTTCAAGGCAAAAAGTTTTGTGGGTTTCTAATAAACTCAGCCAGTAGGGTCAGTAGGTTAGTGGCAGCTGATGGTGAAAAAAGTATTTGTTAAATGATTTAAGTGTAATCTGACGTAATAGCTGTACCCTAGTCATTAGAAAAAGAACAGCTAAATAGCTTATAAAAAAGAGCTTATAGGTCTAAATAGCATGTTTGTTTGCGATCCAAAAATCCAGGTAAAGTTAAGGTTTTACAACATGCCTTTGGGCTGACTAAATTGCATCTCTATGATGGTCTTTCTTCCCCATCAACATTTTTCAGCAGCAAAGACAGATTTCCAGTATGGTTTCCAATTGTGTTATGCTTGAATGTCTAATATTCCCAACAAATACAATAGGTTTCCAGCATCCTGTTTAGAAACATAAGTTTGGGTACATAACAAAAACAATAGGGCTTCAGATGTACACGAGTTACTGTTATTTTATCTTTTATTTATAAACCTTTAGCCCAACCTAGTTTATACACTGGATATGACAAATAAGTTAGTGACTGTACCTAATCCAACCAACCATTCAACCTCCCAAAAAAAAAACCTCTACAATAACTACAAACTAAAATAACTGCAGTACAACTCAGCACAAAAATGTGACACAAGGTAATGCTACTAGGAATTGATATTGTGTACATTGTATATGTCTTTCTAAATGTATTTTTAAAAAATGCATTTCACAATGTATAGACAGTGGATGTGCATGACTTGAACGCTTCTTTAAGAAGCTTACAAGTCAAAGAAAAACCGGGAGTATGCATGTCTTTATCTATACCTTTTGCAAATCTCACTAAATTGGTATGGATTGAAATGGGTGAAATCAAAGCAGATCGGCTATGTGAGACTTGTCTAAGTCTCATAGGACATAGTCTTAGAACAGGCCTAGTTAAGTCATGACAATCCAGAGCCACAGCCAGGGAGCAGACTGACAGGCTAACCCAACCATCTGCTGGCTGCTTAGAGTTGTCACCTAGGTTTCACCATATTGAGGCTGTGTCTGTTCCCCGAAAATATAGAAATACTCAGAGAGTTTGTTCTAATAACTTAATAAATATAAAATTAGGCAATTCTGATTACACAGCCTGCACCGTTGACCTGAAGCTGGGACTATTAAACATTAGGTCCCTTAATTCTAAATCACTTATTATAAATGAAATTATTACTGATCAGGCATTTAATGTACTGTGTTTAACTAAAACATGGATTAAACCAGATGAGTATGTAGAATTAAATGAAGCTAGTCCTCCTGGATATAACTATATACACTAGCCTCGTTTAACTGGTAGAGGAGGAGGTGTCGCTGTTATTTGTAATAATAATCGAGGCATCACTCACAAACCTCAGCAAACACTAAATTCAACATACATAACAGGAAAAAAAAGCTATCTCAGACCATTACCTTATCGCATTTAAAATATAGTACAGTACAGTATGTTTCAGTACAGCCTGAAACGTACATTTACAACAATTACTGCAGATAGCTTTGTCGGTAAACTCCCAGATTTATCAGAATTGATTGGATTGCCGTCCGACCCCACTGAGCTTGATCAAAATTCCGTTGTACTCTGGATAGTGTAGCCCCGCTTAAAACAAAAATAATTAAAGAGTAAAAAATAGCACCATAGTATAATGATTGCATGTGCACTTTAAAACAGATCACTCAGAAATTAGAACGTAAGTGGCGTCAACTAGATGTTAGTATAGCTACATCAGATCAGCAATTAGAGTCGTTTACTCTTCTCCAGAGACAGAGTTTAACTTTCACTGTTACGCTGATGATACACAGTTATATGTGTCTGCAAATCCGGATGAGAGACACCAGTTTAGTCAAGTTGAGGAATGTGTGAAGGACATAAGACAGTGGATGTTAAACAATTTTCTATTACTAAATTTTGATAAAACAGAAGTACTAGTATTAGGACCACAGACAGCTAGAAGTAAAGTTTCTGATTCCTTGTTCACTCTGGATGGTCTTTCTGTTACACCATGTACAGCTGTTATAGACTTTGGTGTGATTACTGATTCTAGTCTTTCTTTTGAGGCTCAAGTAGATAATATCACCAGGATAGCCTTCTATCATCTTAGAAACATTGTTAAGATAAGGAATATAAGGTCACTACATGATGCAGAAAAACTTGTTCATGCTTTTGTTACCTCTAGGTTAGATTACTGTAATGCCTTGTTGTCTAGTTGTTCCAGTAGGTGCATAAACAAACTGCAGTTAGTCCAGAATGCAGCGGCCAGAATCCTTACTAGAACCAGAAAATATGAACATATCTCCCCTGTCTTATCCACACTGCACTGGCTCCTGGTCAAATTTCGCATCAACTATAAAATACTACTACTGACGTATAAAGCAATGAATGGTCTCGCGCCACAGTACCTTAACAAACTTCTAGTCTCTTATGATCCTCCACGCCTACTTCGATCAAAAGGTGCAGGCTATTCCCTGATACCTCAAATTACGAGGGGTACAGCAGGGGGCAGATCCTTCTCTTATAAAGCCTCACAACTATGTAACAGCCTTCCAGTTGGTGTTCGGGACACAATCTCAGTCTTTAAATCTAGGTTGAAAACATACTTGTTTAGTCAAGCATACTCTTCATAGTTTTCCGTAGTTCAAGGCGTAGAGCTGGAGTGTTTCCAAACTGGGATGTTTGGATGCTGTCGTCCCCGCCCACTCTCATGTGTTCACTCAGGATGATGACGGTGGAGTGGCTGGCTACTTCATGTCTCAGGGCGCCCTTATGTCTGTCACCTTCTGGTTCTCCCTTGTAGTTATGCTGTCTTAACTAGTCTGAGTTTCCGCTTGCTCTCTGCACTCCTTATATTTAAAGTGACCATTACATTAAGATGATACTTAACTCTCTGTACTCTCTTCTCATCTTCTATTCTGATGAGCTACACCTGCTATGGCTGAGGCACCAAGAGATTCCAGCAACACTGGATTCTGATTCCTCCTGCTCCCCAAACCTGCCTGATCCACTGTGACCCCCCCTTATTTTCTTGCAGTCTCATCTGATCCACCATGGACATAGACAGTCTACAAAACACCATAATGGAAAGATGTAAAAACCATGAATTGGATTACAGACTTTCACTTGAGGCCCGCTGACTGGAACCGGGTTTTCCACACACATATTGCTTTTTCCTTAATTCTCTGGCTAACTGCACTTTTATCTGTGTCACCCAAATGAGGATGGGTTCCCTTATGAGTCTGGTTCTTCGCAAGGTTTCTTTCTTTTGCCATTTCAGGGAGTTTTTTCTTGCCATTGTCACCACTGGCTTGCTCATCAAGGATAAAATTTTTAAATATTCTATAAACGTATAACTTTTTTCATTCTTTCTGTAAAGGTGCTTGGGACAATGTCCATTGTTAAAAGTTCTACACAAATAATAACAAATTGAATTAAGTTTTCAGACTTCAGTATAAAACAGGTGGAGCTGTTGTTTACTAATGCAGATCTAAGCCAGACACAAGACACCTGAAACGCACAAACATACGACATACACATCCTTATTGGAGCTATATTTTTTGAATGCCAAACTGCTATTCATTTTATGTGTAGGTACACAAGTGTATGTGTGTTAGTGAAAGAGAGTGTGCTTCCAGGTAAGAAAGCAAAACAATTACATATATGTTACATAATATAATAAAAAAAATGCAACTACAAAGATGATTAAATAAATTAATATTGTCATTAAAATCAATTGCATTTTAGAAACTAAGCTATGAATATTAGACTTCATCATGAACAGGCTATATATAGATTACAGATATATTAATAAAATATGTACAGCAATAATGTTTTATTGAATTTTATCAATTTAAACAATCAACAGAGAACACAAAGGCATATTCATTGTGTTAAAAAACCCCCCAAAAAAACAGACACAGGACCAGACTTATGTCTGTCTTAACTTTTTTTTAGAAGACCTGAATAATGGAATGGACACTTGTGCATGTATGTTTACATCATCCCTCAAGTTTAACAGAGTCTAAAACACTTCTGGCCTCCTTGTATTCCTCTGTTTCTTCCAGCTCCACCTCCATTTCCTAGAATACAAAGCAATTGCAAAATGAGACATAAATATCAATGAATTTATATCATATAGTATTCATAAAATTCTGTTTTTTTTATTGAGAACATCATCAGGTTCCATCAGAAAATTATAAATATACTCTAATTAAGGCAGTCTGGTCTAATAGCCATGACACCAATCCTTTAGCTCAGTGGTTCTCAACCTTTTGCAAGCTGGGCCCCCCCAATGCTGGTTCATTGCAGTTGGGGCCCCCTTCCCCCTGGC
>JAOVVF010032117.1:0-11131 GCA_028565595.1 Duopalatinus emarginatus | reverse complement strand
ACTCTGCTGTACAGACATCAAGGGGTAGTTCATTCCACCACCTTGGTGCCAGAACAGAGAAGAGTCTGGATGTTTGATGTCTGGACGTGGTACTGTAAAAGGATGCCACCTTTGCAACAAGTCATTAGCTAATGAAATGTCTTCCCTCCTAGATATTCCCCAATTAAGTCAAATCAATCAAGTATTGTTTAAAAGTTGAAGCGTTTAGAAGCTTAGCCACAAAGTGGCAGGTTTGCTGATGAAGCATCTCCGCTGACTGAAAAACCTTCTCCGGCTTCTGGGTTTGAAGAATGCCTGGAAAACCTTACCTGCCTGACTGCATTGTGCCAACTTTGAAATTTGTTCAGAATATATTATGCTGTCGACTCATTTTTCTGGGGGTGGCCTGGGACCCTTAATTCCAGTGAACTCCAGTGAAATTCCAACTTTGTGGGAACAGTTTGGGAAAGGCTCTTTCCTCCTCCAGCATGATTGTTTCCCAGTGTACAAACAAAGGTCCATAAAGACATAATCGAGTAAGCTTGGTGGAAAAGAACTTGACTAGCCTGCACAGAGCCCTGACCTCAACCCCCTTGAACACCTTTGGGATGAACTAGACCAGAGATCGGAGGCCTCTTATCCAACATACTCCTCTGGATGAACAAGGCAAAGATTCCCAAAGATACATTCCAAAATCTTGTAAAAAGCCTTCCAAAAAGAGTGAAAGCTGTTATAGAGGTAAAAGGGGGACCAACTCTTTAATAATGCCTATGGATTTAGAATGGGACATTATAAAAATGCCTGTAGGTGTTGTGTAGGAGTCCAAGTACTTTTGTCCATACAGTGTATGTTAATTTTCTGTGCTGTTGTATTATCACATGATTGCCACAAGAGTGCAGTGTTTTTAGTCTTTAGTGTTTACCTGCAGTATGTAGTTTCTGGGTCTAACAACAGTGATAATCTGGTAGTCTATGTCATGTCTTAGAACTGCCTAAGCATATCACCTCATTTGTAATTTCACCATTAACATCATCATGCTTGTATTCTTTTAGATAGTCAACTAATTGATCATCAGTGTTGCTTATTGGTCTATAACTATAATCTATAGTCAGAGGATGCTGTGCTGATAGACAGTCTATCATCTGAAAGCAACTAAAGAACTAAAAATCCATTTAGCTTCTCATTTACCATTTCCAGTGATGTTAAATGTTGTATTAATGAGAAGTACATAATAAGTATTTAAAAAGTAGCAGAGATGTCAGATGATTTATCACAATCACATTAAATAAATGTGTTAAGTTATGGCAGAATTCAGTTAGTGGCTAGAACTGTCTTGGAGGAGTCTTTGGGTATTTCACCAGGTGCACACCATGCAAACATGACATGAAGCATTGTGTCAGGAACGCTGAGAAGAACATTTGGGAAGAGGCTGCACACCTGGCTGATGGGCAGCAGCGTCTCCTGAATGGCCAGGTTCCAGGAGGCAATTGCAGAAAAAACGCATGAGATTGGAGAGAAGGACTGAGGAAATCCATGAAATAACAGATGACTGATTTGGTCCGGGAGAAGATCAGTCAGAACTTCAGCACTTAATCAGCAAGGAGGTATGAAAGTTTGAGAAGGAGAGGACAACATCTCTGCTGAGGGACACAAAATGAGAGATAGGTAGAGGGTAGCCAAGTTGCTTTAGCTGCAAAAACTCGAGATAGAACACCAAGGAGTGAGAAACAGAGAGGAAGAGAGAAGCACGTCATTTGTCCATGGTCTCATCTAGATTAATAATGAATAATATAGTAAGCTTCAGTACATTAAGGTCTGCTTGTGAAGGTGAGGTGGAATTACAGCCCTGTACCACAAAGCTGGTCTGTTAGTCTGTTCTCATTTATGTACCAGCACAGGACTGATGAAAACAGGCATATCATTTGATATTCTCTGGGGAATAATGACAGATTCACTGTGCTTCTTATACTGTCACATAAAGAAACAACATCTAGTATACCATAGCTCATATTAGACTAAACCTGATTTGGACCTCTATCATAGGTGAAAAACACACAAAACCACAATTAAATCAAAATCCAAGCTTCTGTATCACTGTAAACTGAAACAACTAAAAACTAAATCATTAAATGAAAATGTGCTGTACTTGAGTCCACAGCACAAACATCAGCTGCACCATCCATCCATCCATCAATCTATACAATCTATATATAAGTAAGTGCATGCCAAATGAGGGATTAAAAAATGTTATCCTTTTACTATTTGTTACTAATAATGTTGTAATATTATAATATTTTTATAACAAAATATTACCAAAAAAGCCAGTTTGACTTACCTGATTGTGGTGGACTGGTGAGTTATTTGAACTAGCTTTGACACCTGACTGTGATCAAATGTGATACGCTTAACAGAAGCTTAATAGAAGACCTCTGGTGCACAGGGATTAGTTATATTGATAAGTCTGATGTAGCACAGCAGTCAGTATACATCAAGTGATTTCTAATATCTGGAATGTGCAAGAACTGTCTGTACAACTTACAGCCTCTTCTGCATAACACGTTCAGGAGAAAAGAAAAAGAAACAATTTACATATTGTGACTGTGATTGTCTATAAGTATGTGTGATCCAGAATGACGACAAGATTGATCAGGACAGAATTTGTGGGTACCCTTATTGTGGCACCCATGTTTGTAGGCCAGGTTGTGTTCTGGGAGTGTGACACTGATTCTGACACTGATATGAAAGTCAGAAGGTTTATAGCCTTAACTATGAGTTTCACTAACATTGCTGAATTATTTATGGTAGTTACTAAATAATATGCTTTATATTCAATCGACAGAGAATTAAAGAACTTGAAAACAACAGACATGGTTTGGTGTGCTTATTTTGAGGCAAGCCCTAATATATCAGAGAATAAATCCATCACAGATAATTGATCACAGAGGCTTAAACAACATATGATGTGAAATTCAGCAACTAACTATTTAGCCTAACGTCAGTGTCATTTATCAGAGTCACATGGGGAGTTCGTTTGTGCTTCACAGGGGAAATAACAGTCAACTGTTTGTGTTTTTTATTTAGTTTTTAATCACTACCTCTGGCGGTGTTAATTCACAAAGTGGTAATTATGCCAAGTCGACTGCAGTGTAATACACTGTCGGCATGGTTATCAGTGGTCACACAAGCCGGTCAGTATTGGGATCTGATTGGGAATTAGGAATATGTTAACTGATCAGGCTTTAATGCTTCCCGCAGGGCTCCAGCTGAAACATAACCAGCGTGTTGGCACAAGGACAGCATGGTGTTTGACCTGAGGGTCTGACACTGAATATACACATGCACACTAAGTGCCTTGGTATGAATTTTTGACTTGTGGTCTGATAGCATGTAAGTACCTATAGCTCACAGGTTTATATGTGGAGGATGAAATGGTCCTGCCAGCAAAGGCATAAAGGATCAAATGTATTAAATTGGGAGACATCCAGGTTTTTTTTGTGGGATGCTACATGCTAGTTTGGTTTAATCCATGGTTCTGTTAAATACAGTACATTGAACTCCTGATCAGTAATGGTTTCATTAACAATAAGCACTTTAGATGTTAGAGATCTAATATTTAACTGTCCTAGTTTCAGAAAATAGATAGATTAGTACAGGGGTGGGTTGGATACCACCTTTGCCTACTCCAATTATCTATAAAGCCCAATTTGTTTTGAAAGCTCCACTTGGACACCCAACGGTTAAGGGGCCATAACCTGCTGTAAGCTACATTGGCACACCACATGATGGGGACATATATGTCCATATTACATATTACATATAGCATATTGCATTAACTTTTACATTTATGGAATTTGGGCTTTTGGCAGACACTCTTATCCAGAGTGACATTTATCTCATTTATACAACAACATGATTCATAACCCTGCAGTGAGGGCTCTAATGCTGGACTCTAACTCCACCTAAGGCATCCACACTTTCCCCTACAGAAATAATGCTGCTCTCACTGTCACTACTCCAGCACCAAGAAACTCCCAGCAAACGATTCGAAAACAGATTTCAAAGAACCTTTAATGTGCAAAGGACTGTCAATAAGCAATCATCATTGGAGCGATCATCACTCGCACCTCAGGATATCACTCACAAGCCAATGGTCAAGGTAAACGTGCCAAGAAGGAAGTTTGCAGATTGTTGAGGTAATTCTGCACAGACCTTCAGGAAGATTGGCCTTGTTTTCTTGCGTTGGCTAAGTATGCATAAAACTTAGTAGACATTTGGACACCTAGATCACTCCCTTCTAGTGTGTTCTTGGGTATTAGCTATCATTGTTCATGTGAAACATAAATTCCACATATTCTCCAGCAGTGACAGATACTTTCTGAGGTCAATGCCAATAATGGCATCAGACTACGTTCCCCAAAACATGCTACAGCAGGTCAATAATTCGGGATTTAACTTTATGTAAATATCACGTGGATACTGTGGTTACAAAACACAAAAAGGACTGGGCGAGGCACAGTCTGTGACAATGACTTCACTCTGACCAAATGCTTATGCGGTCTGTTGCCATTCAGGATTTGTGAATGTCAGTTGGTTAAATAGTGCCAAGTATAGAGAAGGCACAGGCTGGTATAATTATCTTTATGATTTTGAAATGAGGACACAGTGTGAGTATGGCAAAATTTGATTTCTGTAAGTGTAAAGAAATATACCCCTTAAGTTTTGTTGGTTAACCTTGTTGATTAAGGGGGCCCCAAGAGCATGTCTCAAGAGGCAGAAATCACAAGTGGCAGCTGTTGAGCAAAATATTAAGAACAGGCAAGCGAACAATGTACAAGGGAGCAGACAATGGCAAGGTCAAAAATGCAAGGACAGCGTCAGGACACACTGGTAGGAAAACAAACGAAGGCTACAGAGGCTAAGACACAAGGCACAAAGACAGTCTAGCAGAGAGCTAGTGGCAATGGAGCTATTCGGGAATAGGTAAAGCAAGTGTGCAGGTCAGGTGATGGTACTGGCAGGAAGACAGGCAGTTGGGACTGGCAGGGTCTAAAAAAAAAAAAAAGCACAAACATCAGCAGGAATGGCTGAAAGCAGATAAGAAACCCCCCAAAACAGTGACAATTTATAATCAGTAAAAAAAAACATGCTTGCTTAAAAACAACATGAACCAATGTTTTTTGTAACATTTGTTGTTAAAATGATTTATACCACATCATATTTGAATCTGTTCTGCCTTGCCAGTACTACCACTGTGTATTTCATTAATGTCTCTGAGGGTAAAATTTGGCTGGGTAATGTATTATGCACAGGCTACAAAAGCAGAAAAAAATTGCTGTATTTGTTCATAGACATACACCTGAATGTTACATTTTGCTTTATGCTTTTTCCCTCAGTTGCCTTTTCAGGATTGGGTCTAGGGTAGCACAGAGTGAATACTATCTGCTAGGGCTGTGATGTACAAGAAGTGATGGTTTCCTGTTTTGCTTTGTCCTGGACTTCCTCCATGACCGGCACGCAGTGCTGCCTGAGCACTTTCCTGAGCATGAATGCCTGCAGCATGAGGCTGAGCACTTGCAGCTGAATGAGCTTTTGTAGGGCTGCTAAAGCAACCACTGGTGAGGGGTGGGGGTGTTCCAGGTTTTTGCACGAGCTCTATCATGTTTTATGTGTCTTATATCCAAGTTACTAGCTAGTAACTAAACTGTGAGTCAGCCATGGGCTTGTGGTTAAGGAACTGGTTCAATCCCCATGACCAGAATGACACATAGTGCCCATAAGCGAGAGAACTAACCCAAACTGCTCTCTGGGTACCGCTGATAGGGTTGCCCACCACCCTGTGAAAGTACCCCTGTGAACCCCCCTGCTGGGTTTGTTTCACTGCATGGATGGGTTAAATACATTTCCCTGTATGTTTAATAGAATTTAATAAAATATTAATTATGTGTCTTACATAATGAAGTTACAAACTAAAACCACCAGCATATCTCTTTCTCATAAACACACTGTCTCTCTGTATCTCTCACACTCTTTTCATACACTTTAAATAAAGCCCTATTCGGTGCACTCACACCCATTATGCCTTGTCTGTCTGAATTGTGAATGTAGTCTCAAAGACAGGGACAAGAGTGAGGCAGAACATTAAAAAACAGAGAGGTCACAGTGGTAGGAAGAAATCACAGGTAGAAAATCATATGGGTGGGAGCTTATCTGTAATATAAAAGGTGGGGGAAAGAGGATGTGGGAAGGCATTAGAGATAGAAGAATATGGGAGAACATAAACCAAACAGAGCAGGAAGAGAAGTAGACTAGAGACAGCTGGTGTATTGAAGGACAAGGAGAATGAGGGAGTGAGAGATGCCAATAGATGGTGAGAGAGAGAGAGAGAGAGAGAGAGATTCAGCAGTTACTGGAAGTTATGGAACTTACATAATTTACACAGTAATGCTAAATACAGCAATTAGATTTTGGACAAGGATAGAATATTGTGCTACAGCTTAAAATCTTGTGTACTTTGTGCAACAACACGAAGTGTATAAGGGGTCAGAAACAAATCCCCAAAAGCACTCACACAGAGGCCTGTTTGTTTAAGTGGCTGCCTCATTATGAGGATATTTATAGTAGCTTGTAGACCTTGTAGACTGGAATGATGCTGATGAAGGTCACGGATCAGTTGGTATACACTTGCCCTCCCTATTGTTGTGTTTTTTCCACAACAAAAAATGTTCCATGCTTGTATTTAATATACCAGCATGCTATGTAGCTATGACTGTGTCTGTTTAAAGGTCGGGATTTATACAGAGACAGCTGACAGGTAGATTTCTAGGTGGTTACCTTCCCAAGAGAAAGTTGATTTTAATCTCAATAAAACTAAAAATTTCTGTAGAATGTATCAGAATCTTTGTGGCTGACTCAACTGTCCTGTTTACAGTGTATCAGACAAGGTACTAAATATTACTACTTTCTTACTGCTGGTAGGATTTTATTGTTGCCTTTTTAAATGGCATTTTCCAGTACAGTTCCCTGGCTGTAGATTATAATTCACTGATAAAACAACCCGGCGGCCCCCAAGTTTTTTAGGTGCAAAGATAAGATGAAGAATCACATCAAGAATTTGCCAGCAACGTCTACAATCTACATTCTCATCCTTATGTTTACATATTCATAAACCACTTTCCAAGTCACAGTAAATGCTATAACTAAAAGATATTATATTCCAAGCAGCAATTTATGTATAATATATATGCACATTAATCAAATAAAGAAAAAATAACAGTATGTGAAAGTGGACTATTCGCCTGCTGTGCTTGCAGACAGAGGAATGTGGCCTCTGCATTTAACCCATCAATGCAGTGAAACACAGGCACCCACCAGGGGGCAGTAAACACACTTACCCGGAGTGGGGGACAGCCCTAAACCACGGCACCTGAGGAGGTGCCTTGCTCATGAGCACTTCAACCGTGTCTTGTTCGTTGTGGGGATCAAACCTGGTACCTTCTGGTCACTAGACCAGTTCCCTAACCACAAGGCCATGGTTACCTCCACACAGTAAAATCCTGGTTTGAAATTAATTTCATCTAAGGATTATTAGAGACATTTTAATGTTCTTTCTATAAACATAGAGTATTGAATTCCTCGCCTTATCAAGACCTTATCACCAGACTGTTTTTTCTCAGAACATGCTTACCATGCCTTTATGGCTTTTTCTTTTTTTCAGTTATTGATCTATACACTTTAAAATGTACACTGTGTGTCGGACAAACCTTTAGATCTAATACATCAAATGAAAACCACTGAGACTGTCTGTATAGTTCTGATCTTGTTTTATCTATTGTTCCTGTCTTCAGCTTCTGGCCACTGAGTTCAACACAGATCACCAAAGCAAACAAAGCTGAGCACCTTAAAAGGAAGCAGGACAGTTTCCCACACCACACACCTGGGTATGTACAGGTTCTGTTTGGAGAACCTGGATGAAACACTGAAACGGTACTGAAGTGTATTAGCTGACACATTGTACGCTTAGTAAATATGATATGCTGTGCTTACTGCTAACCTAATCTGACAGGATTGTTGAAGAGACTTTTGCTTAAGTTTCATACACTCAGTGGAAAAAAACTTTATAATAAAACACATTATTTCCCATATAGATTTAAAAGCCAGAGCTTGTGTGGAGAGGTTTTCTGGGCTTAAGCCCTGGTGCAGAGGATAGCGCATCAGGGGAAGGAAGTGCGTCCCTGACAAGAACGTAATCAGAAAATATGGTTGGGGTGGTTGGTTTGGTGACAGTGTGCCAACACTCAAAAGATAACGGAGAGAATCACTGATGTATGTGGTTTGAGTACAAGTGAAACCAGATGCTTCCTTGAACTGTGTCCTTGGCTCGTTGGTCTAGGGGTTTGATTCTCGCTTAGGGTGCAAGAAGTCCTAGGTTCAAATCCCGGACAAGCCCTGTCTCTACTGCATTTCGTTGCCTTGTACTTGTACCGAGCAATGACAATAAAGTTGAATCTATATATGAGCATCAGTTCTTAAAATATTTTTGGTTTTTAGCTATGCCATGATAAACAAATCTAGAGTCTAGAGACAGAGACTGATAAAATAACTCTGTGTGGGGCCCTTTGACTCACTCATGCATTTTAAAAGTAAGTGACTAACGTTCAGTCTCCACCATCTACTTTACTAAAGGTAGGACTGATTTACTGATCTCACACTGCCACATTATATCAAAATATTAACAGGGATGAGAAACTTTACAGAAAATGAAAACTGGAAAGTAACTAAAACATGTTAACATTACTTTAGCATGCATGCTTGGTGTTTAAAACTTTATTGCCTGGTGCACACATGTTAAGATGAATGTCTATATTCCAGTCTAATAAATGCGAGTTCTTATTACCTTCATATTATTATTCGTGAATTACTGAAAATATTTAGATGGCCATATGTCTTGTATAAACTTGTCATACAGTCTGTGTTGTATAGAAACATCACAGCAGCACAGAAAAAATTGTGTTTGGAGTTCAAGTTTAAAAGCATATTTATAAGATTCATAACCCAGACAAGCAGCAGCACATACTGCATTCAGCAATGCGGATTGGCAGGTTACCAGTGAACATTCATCGCCATCAAGAAAGCAAAGTGCTTGAGAGGAAGCGGTATAGAGCTATTAGGAAAAAAAAAATTCATTTATACTGCACTTGCCATAACTCTTCTCGGTCGGTGAACTTGCTGGTGTTTGTAACAAAAACAATGCAACATTCAGGGTCTGTTTAGCATACATGACCTAGTCTCCCTGGCAGATTAGTGACTAATACCTGCCACCAATTTATAAAGACCTCACATGGATTAGTACTTAAAACTAACTAAAAGTTCTCATGTAGCTAATTTACAAATCTCCGACAAGTGCTTACCAGACAGACAATAAGTAAGTGCTAAACAGACTTTATAATTACACTACACAGAAGTGTCAAAAGCTGGTATACTAGTCTAATACTTGGTAGGTCCTCCATGGGGCATGGACTCCACAAGCTTGTGGAAATATTCCTTAGGCAATAAACACCATACTTCCTGCAGAACGGTCCACAATTCTGTTGTATTCCATGATGTAGGACTTCTGTATTCCACAGCGCATTGCATGTCATCCAAGATGTCTGTAATAATGTTGAGATCTGGTGATTTTAGCAAAACCTCAAACTCAGATGAGTGCTCCTCTAAGCAGATGTGTGTGGTGGTGCTGTTAGAAAAGATCAAACACATCAGAATGAATGCAGGACATGAACCGGTGTAACTTGTCAGAAAGGCGGCACACATAGTGTTCACCTGTCAGAGACGTTTGTAGGCGTACCAGAGGGTCCCACTGAATGCCAGCTAAACAAACACAATACTGTTATGGTGCCACCACCAATTTCTGTATTACGGACAGGCTTGTCTGTACCAGTTGTTCTGGCATTTGAGCTTATATCTTATGTTCATGTACTTTTTGTAGCTATGGGCTTCTTTAACAGTAAAATTATATTTAGTGGACCAATGTATTTCATGAACATTATTTATAGGCAGACTATACCTAATACAAGTATTCAGTCAGAGAGTATAGCTATAAGATCTCAATAATAAATGTAATAACTTTATTAATAATGGACTAGGATGTGCATCAATTTTAATAAATAATAAAATCAGGGACACCTGGGTGTTATGCAGACCCATGGAGGACTACATGCCTCCTCTGAATGTTGTTTTTACCGCTCAGGAGGACTGTTGTCAGATTGAGACATGAAAGAATTTTGAAACTATGCTGTAACCATACCTGCCAATCACAAGTGAGTCCACACACCTTCAGCCAATAGTCATACAGTTATCTGGTGACTGGCGACCAGCCTCCACCAATTAAATTGTCCTGGAGGCGGGCGTAGAATATAAAGCGCCCAATAGGAGGCTCGGATGACTTTAAGAGCTTGGATAACTACAAGTGATTCTCAAATTACGGATTTCATTGTCGTAGGACACAGTCAGGAGAATTTTCATTTAGCAGATCTGTTTGTTTTACAGCGTACAGAATGAGGGAGATTGTTCACTTGCAAGCCGGACAGTGCGGTAACCAAATTGGTGCCAAGGTAAGAAGTGAAGGGTGTTTTTTAAAAACATGTAATCACAGGTTTTCAGGGCCTTTACCCGTGTTTGAAGGCCTCGGGCTTTTTTAGCTCTTGGTGATTGTATAATGGTTTCCTTTTCGTTTTTAAAAGTTACTTTTTGTTATATAACGATGTTAAGAGTTTTGTGTTTGTGTATCAGATGCTCCAGTATAGCCTTTTTATAACTTTTTCAAATAAGAACTATACAGTATGCTATCCGGCTCAGTGACGTATTTGGTAAACCTTTGATAAAAAGCCTAAGTGTGTATAAATTAATTACTTGGTAGTTATACATTATTCCCCGATAAGCGGTTCACTGTGAATGAACTAATCGTGAAACAATGCAGTGGCCGTTGGGTGTTGGCCGGCGCGCGCGCGCCCTGCCGTTAACATAGCCGGTTGTATCTGGTTAGGCTCAAGAAAATCTCTCACAGCGGCCAGGCCAAAAACTCCTCCATCTGCATCTTTACTGTCCGAATAATCAAATATTAAACTATTGTTTGAAGCATATATGGATCTATCTAGCT